>CBVK0101571443.1:0-16657 GCA_900067695.1 Picea abies | reverse complement strand
TCTTGGATCATATCTAACAACGTATGACCAACATACTTTACCATGTACCTCTGAATAAAATACTTGCTCACATTGACTTGGAAGAAAATAAGGCTCTGTACCCGATTCAAATGCCCTTTTATTAACCATGGTAAATCCATTATCATGCTCAATAACAGTTCTTTCAGGATCATGTTCATGCATTCGTATCCTGTACCATTTAACCTCAAACAACACTCAATTATATCCTCCAAATGGCCATAGTACCTATTCTCAGTTTCTTCTGGATTTCTATCACTTCTAGAGTAAATGTTGGTGACATTAAACACTGTAGTTATCCCACAATCCGAGGTTTTCATCTTATCATCCAACATTTTGATACGAAATTTATGACCATTACACCACATAGCATTTTGATGTTTCAACTGCAACATGGACAACAAGTAAAAAATAAATTGCGAATTAATAATCCTCATATAGGACTTACTAAATATATATTTCAATAATTAAACAAACAAAAGACATTGAAAAATTGGAAAATAACTAGGAAAATGTGGGTAACAAATTTAACTTGCCTGTTTATCTTTTAAACCAAAGGCTAAATCAACTTCCCTTGATGTAAGATCATGGAATTTATCTTGATGATGATGCGCTATTTTAATCATCTTACTCACCCCTTCCCATGATAACCTACCGAAGTATTCTTTAGTATATTCTATCCAGTGCTCCATCCAATCAAGGTTGTTTGCAATGTATAAATGTAAAGCATCCCACTCTCAAGCAACTATATGATAACATAACAATTTAATATCATTAATTAGTTATTGTTAATAAATGAATAATTTAATAGATGTGTAATATATTAAATCTACATCAGCATCTAATAATTACCTTTCACAGTCCTCATTTTACCTTTCCCCAATAGGACCTCCCCTTCAAATTTGTTGATGGAGTCGAGATGCCAAATGCAAGGCACATTCATATTTTCTGCTAATTTAGGTAGATATTGACTAATATACACCATCCATTGATATACCATATATCCCTCAACCATAGAACCCTCTGGACGTGCTCTTTGTCTAACAAAAGCCTTCAGTGACTTCAACTACCTCTCCACCATCCACATCGACCTTGTGTGGACTGGTCCACATAATTCAATATCCTCAATTTGGTGTATGAGGTAGTGTTCTTGTCCATTGAAAAATGATGGAGGTAGATACTGTTGCATTTGACACATTAGTCGGGGAATTTCTCTCTTCCAATACCTTATATCTTCTTTATGGATTTATTTTGATGATAGCCACCTACAAATGTCGATGCAATAAAATAATATCAAGGCATACACAAATTTGTAGATAAAAGATAATATGTGAATAAGTTCCAATACAAATCACATAAGAAGTAAATTTTCCTTATAAAACAATACTTACCTCATGTATTTGCCAAGTACATAAATAATTTGTTTTATGTTGTTGTCAAAGTTGTTTGGGAGAGACAAAGGTAGAACATACTGTAACAAAAAACAAATAATTATTATTTGTTTCCAAAAAATGTGTACCAATAAGCAAATATATTATAACCTACTAATTACCTTAATGAATGTATGCCAGTCATGTGTTTTAGCCCTACCAAAATCACCTTTTTTAGTTAAGATATTTTGTATGTTCGACGAAAACCACGTCGGAAACCTAATTTTTTGAATGACCTCTTTTACAATATTGCTCTATTGCTCCGTTAATAATCAATGAAGACGAATATTTTGTTCATGTCCATCGCGATTAGAATTAATAATAACACTTTGCAAAGCGTGATTAGCTTCTCAGATGTCACAACAAATCTTTCCAATTCTCTCTTTTTCAGTCCTTCCATCTAATATTCTCCATAACAATTATGTTATGTTCTTCCTGATATGCATTGTATCAAACAAATGAACTATTTGTAGGTGCTCGTAGTATGGAAATCTACTGAATTGCATCGGGTAACTTTTCATTCCTCATGGAAGCCCATTCATGACTTAACGACATTCATGAAACATCAACAAATTGAAATTAACACTAATTTATAATGGGACAAAATGAAATTAATACTAATGAAATTAACCAAAGATTTATATAATAGGTCATACATAAATAATTTGCATACCTTGACGATTTCCAATATATTCCAACTTCCATAGGCGAGGTGTCATTCTTCATGGTTTTTTTCCATTTTCTTCTTTACCATTGAACTTTTCTTTGTCTGTAGTTCGATAACTACGTTTCTTAGGCAGAAAGTGCCTATACTCATCAAACACTTCCTTTGCTAAACTCCTTGAACGACGAGATTTTATCCTACGACCACAAACTGGGCATGCAAATTTACCCTTTGTTTGAATACCTACAAGATATATGAATAAATGTAGCGTCAAATTAGAGTTACAATTTAAAATAATGCATGATTTTTTCAAAATATATATATAATATTAAATCACAAAAATAAAGTAACAATATACCACAAAAATGTGTTAACCCGGGAGCATCATGAATTGTCCATGATAGCATTCCATGGAATTGAAATCATCTTTGCCCTATTGGTCTAGAGATGTCATAGATAGTGACGCCAACCCATAACTTCAACAACTCATCGATGAGAGGCTTAATATATGTGTTCATATCTTTAACCTGGTACCTACCTGATTGGTTCAACCTACAACATGATTAATTATACTTATCTAGATGTCGTGATATATAAAAGAAATAATTACCATGCATGAAACAAATAAATGAAATATTTTGTCATTCTTTAAAGAAAATAAAAGATAATTAAATACCTGGAACAATCATTGCCAACATTGTGTGCTCTCTCTTGATCGACATCCAAGGAGGAAGGTTATTGTTTATAACAAAAATAGGCCACACTGAGTACGTAGAACGAAGCTCTCCAAATGGATTGACACCATTAGTTGCCAACGAAAGTCTAACATTACGAGGTTCTTCTTTAAAAATTGACGACTTTTCTTCGATGTAGTTCAATAAAGATCCACCTACAGGCATTCAAACAACATCATCTCGAATTCTATTCTTTGCATGGAAATCCATAAACTGTGCTATACTTTGGCACTTGAACAACCATTGGAAACATGGAATTATCGGAATATAATGAAGAACTTTGCGAGACACCTTCTTTGACACTTTGTCAGTTCGATATCTACTTATTTGACATTGTGGGAATTCATTTTCTAATGCATATTGTCCATAATATATGATATGATCATTAGGACATGCATCAATAGCTTGATAGTCCATTCTAATTTCTTTCATAATCACGGATATTTCTTGATATGTGCGTGGAAAAATATTTGACGTCGGTAATAGAACATCACCTAAAAATCTACAAAATTCTAAACAATAAGTCAATGTAAACAATATTAATCATCAATATATCATCCAATATACTAATTTACAAATTAGAAAACAATAGCAATATAGGAAAAAATTGAACCTTTTAAGTATTTGTGAACATGCAAGCATAAATAATTAACAAATTAAATACCTTAGTATCTCTGTGAGACATGTGTTTGATAAACCATTCAAAACCTTCAGGTTCACCGACAACAATATAGCAGATAAAATATTTTGTGTTGACCTTCATAAAGAGGTTGATGTGACTTCTCGAGTATAGGATCAACATCATGACCATCATCTTGGTTGTCCTCATCCATTGGAGAAAATGTGTCTTGGATCAATCTATGTATCTCATCTTCCTAATTTGAATCACTAATGTTATCTCCATCCATATCATCATTAATAACTTGATCAACAACTTCAATATTCTGATCTCGAAGTTCATCTCCATGTAAAGTATTATTTCTACTAGTACTTAGTAAATAACTCTCTGGAGGTCGACACTTTGGGGGCATCGTCTATATATTTAAAAACAACATAGAAAAGTTAGTTTGTATAGAAAATATAAAAATCCTGATAAGAAATATTACTAAAATTCATGACATACTGATTATTACAGAGAATACATTAAATATTGAATCCTCTTACCAAGGGAGGATATTCATAACCCCCTTCAGTGTGCCCCTTCTCCCTACAATGTTTTTGGGTTGTTGTTATTAAAAGTCTTCTATTTTGTAAGCCTCTGCAATCATAGCAAGGACAATAACATTTTCCATCACCCCTTTCCTCTAATGTCGCTCTTTATTGAGCAAGCTTCCTGTCATTTTTGTTCATTGTGACAAAACCTTGTCCTGACAAGTAATTGTCTTACCTACACCATACCAAACATTAAGTTGTCAATTTTTTTATATTTTGGCTACTTCTTTTGATTATGATATGTTTATTTACAGTGACCTACATATTTATAATAAGGTCAAAATCTTTATAATAATTAGTTTATCATATGTGTAGAGGATCAACATCATGACGACATAGATAACATCTTTATAATAAGGTCATATGTGTACACATGTTTTCTTTATATAATAACGACATATATACCTAACATAAGTTTAGGGTTAGTGTTTATGTATCTTATTAGTCCCTGCTAAAGTAGGGAATATAGCAATCAATTACTATCATTTCACCGATTAGGGTTGAGTTTCAAGAGCAATTCCATATATTTATCAATGAAAAGAGAGAGAGATTATAGCTACAATTGAAGGGAAAAGGATATGTGGATTACATAAACCTAGAATATTATGGAATCCACATACCCTTTTCCATAGAATATACTAACTAGATCCAATTAAAACCAAAGACATGAAATATGGTACTACACATATTATAATATATTATCAAGGAAAAAACAAGCTAAATGAAAATTGGACATTTGAAAAAACAATTACAAGTTAAATGAGTACATCAATAAAAAATAACATACTAACCTTGCAAGTTCAAAATCTAAGCTATGTAGATCAAGAATTGGATTTGTTCAACCGGTGGGTGACGAGAAATATAAAAAGCTCAAACAAAAGCCAAGAAAAGTGTCACAACTATAGAAATTGTGTCACAAAATCTTCTAAAGTCACATATATATAGATAAAATAGTCAACTAGCCATTAACACCGACCAATGAGATAGGAAAAATTTCCGTCGCTATTGCCATGAAAGTTCGTCACTATAGCATCGAAAATCCAAACTAGGTTAAATTAATATTTTCATGGATATTGTGACGAACTTGCGTGGCAATATCGACAAAAATCCCACCATGTTTAAAAAAATGATGAAACTAGTGGAAGCATGGAAAATTTTCGTGGAATAATCCACCCATATGTAGTAGTGATAGGATTCTTAGTATATGATATTGGAATAATGGTGGATCTGTTAAAGGTTGAGGAAATACTTCAATTGCCTCCCTTGCACACTATTTGTCAACTTCAAGGTTTATAGGGGGGAAATATCTTTTTATGATGGTTTATAGTGAACTATGACAATATTACTAAGGATTTCATGCGTCTCTTAAAGAAGGATACTCATTTTATCTGGGATGGGCGAGCCTAGGAATCCTTCAATGATTTTAATAAATCCTTGGTTTCGATGCCTTTGGTATGGTCATTCTTCCCCTTACTACCCCCAGGAAAATGGACAAGTAGAGGCTGTGAACAAGTCTCTCAAGACCATTTTGTAGAAAACTGTCAGCTAGAGAAAATCTGACTGACATATCATGCTTTATCGAACACTTTGGGCATACCAAACCTCGGTTAAGAATTCCACTAGTTTTTCTCCTTTCCAGTTAGTGCTCGGTGTGGAGTTGATCCTACCTATTGAATGTGAAATCCCTTCTCTTAGATTGGTAGTTGTGATCATACCTGACACTTCCGATCTCGAACAATTCCTCGTACACCTAGAGAGTCTAGATGACCAGCGTCGAGACGCCTCCATGGCTATCAAAGTGAATAAATGATGTTTCAAGGTCCAATATGATAATTTTTTATTTCCTTGGTAGTACACTAAGGGTGAATTGGTCCTTTTGTACGACCAAGACAAAGAACCATTGGGGGTAAGCAAGTTCAAACCCATGTGGCACAATCCCCATATCATGTGATGTGTCTTAGAAAAAGGATCTTATGAATTAGAAGATTATGAAGGGAATATGATGGATGAGCGCACGAATGGGATCTACTTGAAAATATATTACTCTTGATCCCCAAGCTTGGGTGTAACTCTTTGTAAAATAATGTATTTTAGTGTATATATCTTTTCCCCTTTTTTCATTTTCATCTTGCTTATCAAGTTTTCCCTTGGTTGGCAGATGTCAATGTAGTCTTCCATCTACTTAGGATTCATAGATGGGGCCAGTCATCATACAAATAACTTGTCTTCCACCACTTGATTTGTTTACTCACCCAAGGCTCTACTGGTGTCTTCATGTGGCACTTTCCTAAGGCCATCAATGAATAATGTGGCTGAATATAGTGTCGTTATAGAACTTTTAATGATGCCATTTCACACGTTATTGTCTCTTTAGAAGTTTGTCTGGACTCCCAGTTAGAAGTATGTCAGTTGAATGAAAATTACCATGTGAGAAACCCTATGTTACTCTGACGATTCTTATGGGTACAACTTTTTGAAAGACGTTTTGATTTCATTACTTATCATCACATACCTAGAAGTTCTAATTATGTATCCAAAGCATATGCTATTTTTGTTTTAGATTGGAATTTTTCACATAAATAAAGCAAATAAAACACTTTCATCAATGTACACATTGTAATATAAGTAAAGACGAAGATAAATGCTTTTATATATATTTCATCTCTCCAAAAATATGGCGTTATAGTAAAAAATTGAGGCTCACACCCTCAAAATACATATACGACTAATCAATACAATAGTCATGACATCTATGCCTATTGAATCCGATGTGTGTCATGGTAGCATGATATGGAATTTGTGAGATGTCAAAAGAGTTGCACCCAAGAATAGGGCACACCTACCACCTATCACTGCATCACCTCTGACACATCCTCTACCTGAACCATGGGAATCCTTTGCATCAAATGAGACATGTTTTCTTGCACATTTTGAATGACTCTATCATCATCCCCTCCCAATGGCTCATCCAGGCGATGCCTCTGTCGGTGTCACTGAAGTCCGTCTGGCCAGCACAAACCCACATCTACATAACATACATGTTTAGTTAGTACTTAACATCATCCAAATATTATTTTTCTTTCTTATACAAAAATACAAAAAAATGAAATATTAAATTTTTTTTGCATACCTATGTCTTCATAGGCAGAACCTGGTGGTAATGACATGTTTTGATCTCCTATGAAGTCAATCCCTACATAAGGGTAGTCCTCTAAAGACATCACCTACCGAATCCACCAGAAGAAAAACTTGTCATTGTAGGGTGTGTGCACTCTACCAGCCCCGTGTCGCCTCATCACCTTAGTACACCATGCCATGACTGGATAATGAGGTCCATGTAGAACAATATTGACTCTAGGGCCCAAGCCTAGAACCCTCTCAAAGAAAAAACTACACAGGATAGACGTGAACCTGAAGTTCGTCTTTCTACCCATTTTGGAGTCTGTCAATTGGCTCTTCATGTTGGCCAATAGTGAGGTGCACCAGTCATAAATTGTGGGTTGTAAGCACTCCATTAAATAGAAAATAAGTGGCATCGATGCCTAATCCAAAGTGGCTGACCCTATGATCTGTGTCAACACTAGGACAACAATATTGAGACTTAGATTGTTGATCGCTCTGATCTAGAGATGGCTCCCTACCTTCTTGGTCCCTGTAATGCAATGAGTGGTTATGTAGTCCTCTATGTTCATGCCACTCCAAGCTCCCTAGGATTTGAGGTTGACCACCTCACCCCGACACGATAATCCTCTGAAAAGGTTTATGTCCTCAACTTCAATCCTCAATGGTTTCCCATCAAGGTTGAATTTCTCTATGTTTGTATCCGAATAGTTCACTAACATTTGGAGCAATCTCACTTGAGCCCTCATACCTTTAATATCCCAAAACATATATAGCTCGTGTATTTTTAATTCCATATGGGCCCCTAGATCTCTCTCCACTACAACATCCACCTCTTCATGCTCTCTTTCTCTCCACTTTAGCACCATCCTGCAATATTAAAACCATTTTTTGAGTTAGTAACATTTTAAAAACCATATCCATGGACTTGTACGCGAGCTACATATTACACAGCCATGTATAGGGTTTCTTATACACTATTTTTTTTGCAAGCATTCATGTATAGGGCTGCGTATATGTGACCTGATGATCTGCAACTCATGTATACCCTAATTTCTAGGTTGCACCTTAAAATACTCAAAAAATGAGACATAATTGCAATTATTAATCCACTAGAAATAAAGAGAGGAGCAAGATGAATTACCTGGCCTAGACGGTTGTTGATTCTGTCACTCATGGATCCCGCAATCAACAGTTGAAATTTAGGGGCAATTTGGTCTAAAATACACTATTTTGGTAAAAAATACAAATGGTATAGTAAAATTGGTTTTTTATACTATTTATAGAAAAGTTTTACCCACTTTGCATAGTTTTTACTAATATTTTGGCCTAATTGACTAATACGATAATGGATAGAGTTGGTTTTGGTGGTTCCATACAGAGATTCTTATGGTTTTTAGCACCATGTCACCCATTTGTAGCTTTGGACAAGTATTTTTGTCAACCATCATATATGATATGTCATCAATCCATTGTGCACATTTTCATCATCCTATGACTGCAGCTCATATGCCTTAGGTATGAACCCATTTAGTAGTGACAAAGAGCATTCTTTATGCAACTAGAAGTGTCATTATTGAATGGTAGATACTTACCAAACATGGGTTCCGTAGTTAGATCCTCTGTGCCATTCAGTTCCCATGCAAAGATTTTTGACCATAGGACTGGAGTCCCTTATAGCTAATGTATGCCTTTGTGTTTGAACCTCATTTCTTACTCATAAGAATGTTGACCTATACCTAGCGGGACTCACAATGAGTCTAGTTTAAGCTCTTTTTTTACTCTCTCAAAAAGCGAAAATATTGTTGAGTGAACTTGTCTCTTTCACACTCGCAAATTGGATTTGAAAGGACATCTATTTGGTGTAAGTTTACCCCTTTTTTCAAATCAAGTAGACTAAATTTATGAAAAAATGACATTTTTTGGCTTTGAGTTGTAATTGCATATCATTCTCTTTCTTGCAGTATTGAGCCTATCGTCAATTCTTGATTTCACATTATAATCCTATCACGTTAGAAATTTGCATCATCATCCTAGAAGAGCCTTGTTTATATCCTTTGCAGCTTGAAACCCTATACCCAAGAGGAAACATTCCCCCAATTTTCCATATCCTACATGCACCTCCTTGCATTGAGCATAGGTATGTTCCATTGCTAGAACTAGTTTCTTATTAGTGGCACTTGTTTCCTCCTCTGTATCATAGCATTCATTTGACTATGAAAAAACAAAAAAAGATGGGTGAGAAAAGAATACTATCTTATATTGGCAGCAACCATTTTTCCTTTGAATAGAGCACAAACTTTTGAGTCCACTTGTCATCAAAATTTTGGGTTTATCATGATCTCGTTACTTAGATTTTACTCCCCAAACTTGTTACTATTCTAGTCCCAATGGAGAGTTTGATTGGTGCCTCTTGCATCACAAAGTTTCATCATGGAGTTTATGTTGCTGAAGTATTTCATATGTCTCATTCTCTTGTTCAAATGATGTTTATCAGACTCTATCGGCCATTTCTCATAACTATTGACTTTGCATGTCGGTCATACCCTCAGTGTGTCTCATAGTTACATGAAGTTGTAGTCCTATCTTTCACCCTAGTCCTACTTTCATCATTGGTAAGAAATATATTCATGCATTTGGATTCATGTAATGTCTTGGATTCCATTAGCCTTATTGGTGGTTTCCTCTTCTTTGTCAACAATTTTCCTTATTGGTTTCTATTCAGAGGGTCTTTTTCGTGTACCACTTGCATTTGGTGCACATGAAATACTCACAGGGTTGTTGGTTCGTGAACATGTTCTTCGTCTTATTTCCTCCAAATCATCAAGCTCCTGCTTTGTACCTCATACTGAATGATGAGAGATGCCTTAATTTTGTCCTTTCAACAGGTCTCCTTCCATTGACTTCAACCCATCTATTCCGGAAACAAGACCTAGAGTCCTATGAGTACCTAGAGGCTTGTAGTCATTAGTGGCAGGTTCTCCCACCATCGACAATTGGGAATACATCAATGTCTCCTGATTGATGGATTCTTCAAGTGTTCAACCTCAACACCTCTATTCACACTTGTAAGAATGTAATCAGTGCCTTGATACCTACTTTCATTATCGGTAGGTTGTCTCAAATTTGTTAATGGTATAACTTAATGTTCAATAATCAAACAAAGTCTCATTGTGTTCGACCTCAACTCCTTTATTCACACGATGTAGACTTGCACCTTTGGTGGATCCTATAGAAGATTTGAAGACATCAGTTCATAGTCACAACTTTTATGAGTTGTTGTTATCTTTCATTGGACTAATACCTATGTGACTTCAATGACCATGGGAGATCAGATTATACTCCATTGTATACAAATATCTTTAGATTGATTTTGAGACTGGTTTTATTGGGCCTTGTTCATGACTATGAAAACCTATGGCATGTAGCTACCTTTGTATTTCCTATTCATGGCCATGAACAACTGTTTGGTATATTTTCACATGGATCTGATGTGTAATTCAAATTGGCAACCATGTGCACAAAGTCAATACAGATTGTAATATTCTCATGAGAAACTAGTTCATCCAGCTTGGTCTCCATTACTCCACTTCTGGGTATTATAATGTATTTAGGCCATCACAAATACTCCTCTAACCTCACACATTAGGGGGCATCTATTATAGAAATATTTTCCTCACCCTATGAAAATTTTCTCAGAATTCCCTTTTCATTTCCCTACGCAGACTTGAAGTCCATTTTGGTAGTTCTCAGAGTTAAAAATAATATTTTTCCACATATACGTGCCTTAACTATTATACAACATGCATATATGTAGGTTTCACCATTACAACCCACATACATCGGGTTTTATGCCCAAAATTAAAAAATGGTGTTGGATTTCCATGTCACGTCACAAGATCCATGATCCTTGACCTTCCATATATTGGAAACGTTCTGAATCGACCCTTCAGTTCCGAAGAATTCAACTTTGAGAGCAAAGTTACTTTGGAGAAATTATTCACTTCATATTGAGTATGCATCCCTTTATCCTTTTAAGTCTGAAAACATTGTTCAGCCCCCAAGTTGTTCCCTACTTTATTGAGAACCTCATTGTCTCTCTTATATGAGCTTTCCTTTGGTGGAGGATTTAAGTGGTGGAGGCCTAGCTGTAAGGGACTTAGTGTCTCGGTTTCAAACCATTCCAGCATGGAATTTTGTCATTCATACACTTCTGTTGATTACATTTTCATAGAAATACTCTTTTCTCGTCCAATTAATGTCTTGCAAATATTTGAATTGTTATTCCATGGGCATATTTGTTATGAATATTGATGGATTATTCTATTGAATGTGCTAACTTTATATATTATCACCATATGCTTGCGTATCTTGGTTGATGAGGACAAGTTGTAGGTGTATTGATTTGAGTTAAGTGCACAACAATGGACTTCATCGAATGTATGGAAAAGGTAGTATCTTTATCTTTTCTTGTTGTCATGTTTGTTTATATAGCATACTTGATATTAGAATTGATTTCTACAGTCATTTCCATCTATTATGGTTTACCCCATGCCATAGAGATATTTTCCTTGTAACAAAATGAAAACTTGATATCCAACTTTATAACTTTGATTAGTCCTATGTGCATCAACATAAAATTTATGTCTATTCTCTAATTCCTTTAATCGTTCTCTAATATGAATCATCTA
Source organism: Picea abies (assembly GCA_900067695.1). Lineage (NCBI taxonomy): Eukaryota > Viridiplantae > Streptophyta > Pinopsida > Pinales > Pinaceae > Picea > Picea abies. The sequence continues at coordinate 4,788 of CBVK0101571443.1, read as the reverse complement.
TTCATCGATCTCTTGAATTAATTTTGGCCCTACTATCACTCAGTCTTCTAACCTTTCCCAACTTGATGGTTTCCTTCATGTGCTTCCATATAGAGATTCATAGGGAAGCATTCCAATCGAGCAGTGAAAATTGTTATCATAGGCAAACTCTACCAAAGGAGGTTACTTATCCCAATGGGTTTGATTATCCATAACATACATCCTAAGCATGTCTTCGATAACCTAATTTACTCTCTTAGTTTTCCCATCCATTTCAGGATGATATGTTGTGCTCAATTTCAATTGAGTCCCCAACGCTGACTACAAACTTGTCCAAAACCTAGGGGTAAATTGAGAGTCCTTATCTGAAATGATCTTCTTGGGTAACCCATGCAGATGAATGACTTCACTTATAAAAAAACAATCCACATCAGTGACATTATAAGTGTCTCTAACTGGAATAAAATGAGCACTCTTGGTCAATTTATCAACTATAAAAAGAATGACATTGTACCTCAGTGATGTGAATGACAATCCCACAACAAAATCCATATAAATTCCTTCCCACTTAGACATAATAAAATCATGCGGTTGTAGAAGACCTACCTAGTGGTGATGATCAACCTTCACTTATTGACAGTCAAGGAACTTGGCAATGAAATGGACTACATCACACCTCATGGCTACCTAAAAGAAAAGATTCTTCATATATGCATAAATTTTCTTCACACCTGGATGTGCACAGTAAATTTCTCTATGGGTTTCCTTGAGTATGATACTTCAAATATCCCCAGCCTAGGGGATGTACATCTATCCCTGATATCTTAACAATCCACCTGCTTCAAGGATATCTCCTTCCTAATTTGGCTCTAAATTCCTCCCACTATGGAGGGTTGAAGTGACCTTTAAATACCAACTATCTCCAAGACATTTTCCCAACACTCAGTCCCTTGGATTAAATTTTAAGGGCACTAAGGAGAAGATAGATGGTCTTTTTCTCAGGGAATTAGTGACCACATTCTCCTTTCCCTTGATATAAAAAATTCCAAAATCGCACTCACTCATAAAATTACTCCATCACCTTTTCCTAGAATTGAGATCCCTTTGAGTGAAGAGATGCTTTAAGATTTCATTGTTTTTTTTTAGCTCAAAGCTTCACCCCACTAGATAATCCCTCCAAATTTTCAGAGCTAGCATTACAATTTCCAACTCTAAATCATGAGTATCATATAAATCCTCATGTTTCTTAAACTTTCTTGATGCATATGATATCACTCCCCCATATTGCATTATCATGACCCGCAATCCTTTCTTTGAGGCATCCGGATAGACTGTGAAGTCTTTTCCCATATCCAACACTTGTATAATTGGTGCACTGGTTAGTAATCGCTTAAGCTCAATGAATGCAATATCGAATTCCTCTTTTCATTCATACCTGACCCCCTTCTGCTGCAAGGTGGTGATGGTTTTCTCTATCTTAGAGAACCCTTCCACAAACCTTCGATAATAACCAACTAGCCCCGTGAAGCTTCTCACCTCATGCAAATTTCTCGGCAGTGGCCAATCCATTATGGACTTCACCTTTCTTGGGTCCACAGAAATCCCTTCACCTGAAAAGATATGACCTAAATAGTGAATCTCTTTCTGGAAGAAAGTGAACTTTAACAACTTTCCATACAACTTGTTCTCACTAAGGCATGACAACACAACTCATAAGTGTTCCTCATGTTCTCTCTCATTCTTGGAATAGTTGAGGATATAATCAAGAAAGACCTGTACAAAGCAGTCTAGGTACTTTCGAGATACACCATTCATGAGGCTCATGAATATTGTTGGTGCATTGGTCAACCCAAAAGGCACTACAATGAATTCGTAATTCCCAAACCGAGTTCAAAAGGAAGTTTTAGGAATATCACCTTCCTTAATCCTTAAATGGTGATACCCTGATTGTAGATCAATTTTGGATAAAGTTGTTTCTCCTTTCATTTGATCAAAGATATCATCTATCTGTGGTATTGGGTACCTATTCTTCATTTTATCATGGTTCAATTCCCTATAATCTATTCACAATATAAAGGAACCATCCTTCTTCTTAAAAAAAATTATTGGTGCACCCCAAGGTGAAACAATGGGCCTTATCAACCCTAAGTCAAGTAGTTCCTTCAACTGCATCTGTAACTCACAAAGTTCTGGTGTTTTCATCCTATACATTGTCTTGAAAATTAGCTCCACACCAGGTTTTATCTCAATGATAAAATCAAGCTTCCTCTCAAGATGTAACCCTGGAAACTCTTTTGGAAAAACATCCTTAAATTATGAAAAAATTGGATATTGATCTATAGAGGGTCCTTTCCCTTCATTGACTACTTCCACTACATATAATCGAATACCTTTCCTCATTCAATGTTTAACCTTCATTTCTAAGAAAAAGTGTAGAGACACCTTCCTTTGTATACCATGGATCTCTATTGGCCTTCCTTCATCATCAACACAAAGCACCCTCTTAGTGAAATAATATACCATATATCGATGGGATTCTAACCAGTCCATCCCAATGATTAGGTCATACATCCCTATATCAATGATGTACACCTTCAACCTATTATTACACACTCCCATATCTACTATACAATTATTGATGCTAGGTCCTACCACTTTTTTTCCCTCGAATCCATCTCGACTTGTTTAAATTCATCGTGATCGTAGGCTACCAACCCACACTTTTCTAATGCACAAGGTGAAGTAGAACTATCTGTAGCACCATAATCAAATAAAATTTTAACATTGACATGATTTAGTGTACTTGACGACTCCACCACCATGGATTGATGTTCTTCCTCGCGATTATTGACCATTGCATAAATATGGTGGCTACTACTCACTCTTCCATTGGGGCCTTTCCTTCTCTATGCACAAAGGTTGATTGTAACTCTCGATAGTCACACTAGTAATGGGGTTGTCCAGACCCCCAACAAGTAACATGATATGGAACTTGCACATTTCCCTTTGAAGGCCTCTGAAATGATTTCCTTCCATTGGAACCCCTGGACCTACTAGCTTCTCCTGGAGAAGGTTGTGGGATTGATTGCATCATGGGTGATGAGTGGGATGTTGTACTCACTTCCAATGACATACCTATTGAAACTATTCTAGGTGCGACTCTATTCCCATGAGGAGGTGGACTAGAGATCCCTCCTCAGGAAAAGGTCCTAGGGGCCTTCCCCATGAATATAGGTTGTTGTGGAATGGTTGATCTCATTCCTCCATTTAAAATCATATGCTCTTCTATGTAATGACCACTTTCAACTACTTTGGCCACTAACGATGGTTTCCACATCCATACCATGGCCCTTATCTTAGGGTTTAACCCATACACAAAATGTTCTACTTTTCGTTGATCAATATCCATGTATGAGACGTACTTTACTAACTCCATGAACTTGATTTTGTACTCTTCCACAGTTTTGTTTCCCTAAATTAGAGCATGGAATGCTCCTACCTACTTTTTCTTATAATAAGCCAGAAAATACTTTCTCCAAAAAATTTCCTCGAAAAGTTCCCAAGAGATGGTGTCTGGAGTAAGGTGCAACTACCTCTTCAGATTACCCCACCAGTTCAAGGAACTGTACCTAAACTGAAAAATATTTATCTTTGCTTTTGACATGGAATCATAGTCTCTCAAGGAAAAACATCTCGTCATTCATTCAAATCATGCCTCAACACGTTCACTTGCACGTACCTAAGAAAAATTTGGGAGTATGATTTTTTGTAGTTCTCTACTGATGTCCCTTGGTGAAGGCCCTCCCTTTGAGTCCCTTAAAACTTCAGGGTTACCCACTCCAGATGGTGGGGGTTCCACTTTGATATTCGTTGACTGGCGTCCCTTTAATATCTCATTAATAGCCTATAAGGAGCACAATATGAGACCTATCTCAGGCGATGGTCATGGCAGTACCAGTATCAGTGGTATTTGCAATGATTCCCCTCGACCTCAATTTCCCCGAGTCCTAACCATATTGAATGACTAAATCTACATTTGACCAAATCTTATTAGGAGAGGGTTTAGGACATTCAATGTTTTGCTCAACTTACACTTGTAAAATTAGGGTTTAGGTGTAAGTTTCTTTATACTTGTCTATAAACAAAAACTACTCCTATAAGGTAAGTGACTAAAGGTCAGGGTTAAATCATCTAAGCTTGGTAACTTGTCTAGGTAAGTCATTGAATCCCTCAGCTTGATAACTATGCTAGAACTACGGGGCACCCACCAATTAATCTAATTGACTACTTTAATCAAGTGTCTAACCCTTCCTTATAATACTTTATACCCTCATAGAGCTTACATTTTTACATACTTAATTTATTATGATTAGTCATAAATCTTTCCCAAATATCATCAATTAATCATAAATTAACATTATCAATTTATTATGTTAATCTAATCATTTCCTTATTTATTGTTATTCTAGTTAATCATCACAATTATTTAATATGTATGTTACCTAATAATATATTATATATTTAAACTCAAAATAAGGAATTTAAGAAATAATGTGTATGTTATATTACATAGGGACCTTATATATAACCCTATATAAGTTATATAAGTTATATCACCATATACATTATATTATTATATTTCCTCATGTTGACATTAGCTAAAATTGATTTTAATTAAATCTTGCTATAGGGAAAAATCCCCCTAATCCAGATCTAGTGACTAGGCAAAGCCATGACACCTTAAAAGAAAAAAATACTCCTATTCTACCCAAATCCAACAAGACCTAATGATAATTAAGGGAAGGGAGA
>CBVK0101571427.1:0-14278 GCA_900067695.1 Picea abies | reverse complement strand
AAACTTGGGTCCATTACCCAAACCTTTGTGCTACCGGAATTTGCTACCAAACTTTCTTCAAGGGTTGACATCAGTTAAAACAACTACCGAACTTTCTTCAAGGGTTGACATCAATGAAAACCAACCCAATTAATCAAAAATTTAAATTAAGTCCTAGTTGTTAGATATAAAGTGAAGGTGAGATTAGATCTTAGACTTTGATCACTTTGGAGATTTGGGGCTTTGGATTTAGGGTAAACTCATGATTATAAAATGAATCCTATGTGAAAGGAGAAAGACACTTTGAGAGGAAGTCACTTGTGTTGAGAGAGTTGACACAGAGTCCTTTGGTGAAATTCCAAAGTGGGAACCTTTGGTGAGATGCCAAGGTTGGGATCTTTGGTGAGATTCTGAGATCATGTACATTTATGAGAGATCAAGGTTGGACCTAGTAAGGAAGGAATTTGGCTAGTGTGGATAGTGTAGAAGAAAAGAAGGAATTTTTCTTACATGAGAGTGAGGAGATATCACTAGTTGGGTGACAATATTTTATCCAAGTGTTGATGCATAGAGGGTTGGATCATGAAGAACTATGATTCTAGATATTGGATAGGTGGATAAGGACATTCATCTAGAGATCAAACATGTCAAGCAAAAGAGAGAGCATATGCAACTACAAGTGGGTTTCAGTTGATTGAGGCTAGAGGAAAGTATAGCACTATACGCAAGTGTCTGTACGGTATTTCTGTACATGTACGTGGGTTTCAATGGAGACAATCACATATTTACATGGGTTTGCAGAAGGAAAGGTGTGTACACCTTGAAAATCATGTTGGTATAGGGTTGTACAACAACACATGCATTGCCAGCTTTTTTTGCAGAGTATATTCTCTTAGTGGTTCATTTTCCGTTTTACCGGAGTCCTGATTTCACCATAATAAAAGCATCCTAGGAATGGTTTCCCCTTCATATTTTTTTCTAAGGGTTTATAACTGAAAATATTGGTGTCTTGTGCATGAGATTTTTTTTTCCTTGTTTATTCTTTCACTACATGTTTAGTTGATTACTTAACTATGCTTTACTTCAATAAGTTATTTATTTGGAATTAACTACCTGGTGCTGAGTAGGGGAAATTTCAACATGGTATCAGAGGATACCAAGGGTTGTTAGAGAAAATAAACATGGTATTAGAGCAAGGTTGTTTTGAGAGGCATCCTATCTTAGGATGCATAATGAAAAATCTATGAGATCTGAGTGACCACGGGAGAGATCGAGTTTAGATTTGGGGTTACAGGAGAAGATCTATGGGATCAGGAGTGCCAAGGTGGGTGCTTGAAGGACTAAGCATAGATACACTATATTTTGGAACAAATTCATAAGATTTGCAGGAGATCTTAGCATATCTATAAACTAGTAGGCATAAATCGAAGGACCGATTTCTGGGAAAAAATATTGTCGAGGAAGAACAAGTGTTTTTGTATGTGTATGGAGGTGTACATAGGTCATAGAAGGGATAATAGCTTACATATGTGGGATGAAGTGGTGAGATTCGCGTACATATGTGGGTTGTAGTGGTGACAGTCATGTATAGGGTTGTACAAGACAATACAAAGGTAATTTCAGCTAGAAACNTGNAATAGGGTTGTACAAGACAATACAAAGGTAATTTCAGCTAGAAATTATGTTGGTTGGCTTGCTAAGAAATGGCATAAGGCCGAGAAGTCAACAATAAGATATCAAATAGGTGGATAAGGACTTTTTTCTAGATATCTTAGCCACATGAGAGCACATAGGAGTAGAGTAGGACTTTTTCTCATGTGCTTGAGTCATTCACTTAAGAGAAAAGAAGGAATTTTTATCAAGTGCTTGAGCTACAAAGGACACTAACTCAAGGGGATCTCAAATTGGTGAATAAGGAAATTTATTGATAGATCAAAGGATGAAATATCTATTGGAGTCAGTGACTCATAGATAGAGAAAATAAGTGTGTAGGGAAGGGTTTGAGGAAAGGAGAAAAGGGGCATTAATGGAGATAGTATACAACCAACAAGATCGAAGGATTGACATTGAGGTTTCTAGGGCTTGGCTATTTGATGTTTTGTATTCCTAAGGTGAAACATTATCCTAGGATGAGATTCTGTAAAAGGATCCAAGGATATCTTGTATCATGGATCAATTTCGGTGGAAAATAATAGGGAGCAATTAGCTCTGAAGGTTGAGAAGCTCAGAAGGAGTCATCCTTCAGGTTTAGGTACGAAGCAACATCCTTCCAAGTCTGTCAGACAAGAGTCATGGTACGAGATGGCCATGCATGATTCTTAGAAGTAGGAGGTTTCTAGGAGAATGTTTAGAGACAATGAGTCTTTGGAGACTAGTCAGAGTGAGATGACAATGATAAATTTTGTGTCTGAGGGAGAAACCAATCAAGTGGATTGGAGAGCAGCCATGGTAGCAGATTTGGTAGGAAAGACAGAGACAAATCCAAGTGGGAGAAGTACCTTCCTCACTAAGAGGGAGGGTTGATGTTAGTGGTAGAATTGGACATGTACTTCTGCATTGACTTGTGTTTAGCATGTGGAAGTCACCAAGACTTAGTAGTTTTACTTTAGTAAAGTGATTATTAAAGTGAATGACCTTTTAGAGTTGACATGAGTTTAATTAAGTTAATGCCTAAGATTTTGGCATTAATGACTTAAGTGAAAATTAAATTAATGCCTAGTCATTAGATCTAAAGTGAAGGTGATATTATATCTAAACCTTTCATCACTTTGGAGATCTAGGGTTTTGGATTTAGCGTAAAATCATGATTATAAAAAGAATCCATCCTATGTGAAAGGAGAAAGACACTTTGGGAGGAAGTCACTTGTGTTGAGAGAGTCAACACAGAGCCCTTTGGAGAGATCAAAAGGTGGGGACATTTGATGATATGCCAAAGTTGGGATATTTTTTGAGATGTCGATATCAGAGATCTTGATGAGAGATCAAGGTTGGACCTAGCAAAGAAGGACTTTTGCTAGTGTGGAGAGTGTAGAAGCAAAGAGGGACTTTTGCTTACACAAGAGTGAGGAGATCTCATTGGTTGGGTGAAGATATTTCTTCCAAGTCTTAATGCATAGAGGGTTGGATCACAAAGTACCATGATTCAATATCTTGGATAGGTGGAGAAGAACATTCATCTAGAGATCAAACAGGTCAAGCAGAAGAGAAAGAAAAGGCAACCACAGGTGGGTTTCAAATGATTGAAGCTAGAGGAAAGTGTAACACCATAGGGAAGTTTCCATACAATATTTCTGTACATGTATGCAGGTTTCAGTGGAGACAATCATGTATGTATGTATTTTTTATGAAGGAAAGGTGCATACACCTTGAAAAACATGCTAGTATAGGGTTGTACAGTAGCACATGCATTTCCATGTTTGTTTCTAGTGTGTATTCTCTTAATGGGCCATTTTACCTATTATGGGAGTGCTTATTTGACCATAATAAAAGCATCTTAGGAAGGGTTGTCCCTTTAGGGTTTTTCAAGGGGTTATACTTAAAAATATTGGTGTCTTGTGAAGAAGATTTTGGTTTCCTTTCTTATGATTCAGCTACATGTTTAGTTGATTACTCAGTTTCACTTTAATTCAATAAGTAATTTATTCATTATTAAATGATGGGTGCCGAGTAGGAGAAATTTTGACATGGTATCAGAGGATACCAAGGGTTGTTAGAGAAAATCAACACAGACTCTGTGTGGATTTTTGAAATTTAAAGTAGGCATTTGAAAAAGAAAACTACCATGCTCCTCCCATGGAACAAATATTACAGCACAACTCAGGATCATAGGTGTTCTCTTTATTAGACATGTTCTTAGGCTACAATAAGGTTCTCATAGATGAATCCAATCAATTGAAAACCAATTTCTGCACGAAGTGGGGAACTTTTTTTTATCATTGGATGCCTCTCAGTTTGATAAATGTAGAAGCAATGTTTTAGCATTCCATGGACATAGCCTTCAAATGATTGATTAATCAAAGAATTGTGGTCTATCTTGATGGTGTGATAGTCTATTCTAAGAAAATATCATACCACTCACAACACTTGAAACAAATGTTTGAAAGATGTAGAAACTATGGTATATCTCTGAATCCTAAGAAGAGCATTTATTATTATTATTATGTAGGTATTCATAATTAGTCATCATGCCGCTAGAACTTTATGGAATTAAACCGTGTAGAAATTTTTGAAATGTCCAACATTTCCAATGGACACTCCACCCATAATCAGGGACAAATGAAGTTTGGGTGTTAGAAAAGAGTGTTGCATTAAAAATTTAAAGGATAATTTCAAGAGATAACCATTGAGGTAAAGGGGAAAGAGCCATTGTGAATAAACTTGTATGTTTCAAAACTTTATACACATTTTACTTCCAGAAATTTCTAGAACCAAGAACATCTTTGCTATTTCAGAAGGGAAATTACTAGGGCATGCCATCTCTAAATATGGGGTTTATGTGGATCTTGAAATGATGAAAGCCATCATGTAGATTCCTTTTCCCAATAGTAAGAAGTCCATACAAGAATTCTTTGGGAAAATAAAATTTGTAAGGATATTTGTATTAGACTTTGTAGAATTGGTCAAACCTATTCAACAAATGATAAAGAGGCACATTCAATTCAAATGGAAATCTGTTGAGAAATAAGCATTTTACAATGTCGAAACTGCATAGTAGTATCCCCAATGCTAAAAAACACAGATTTCCCAAAGATCTTTTGTTGTATGCATTTGATTCATATCATTCTCTTGTAGTAGTACTCCACCATAAATATGAGCAAGGGAATGAATGGAATCATGTTTAGAATAAATTATGATAATGCACTACTTCGATGCCCTGAAAAATAAGATGTTGATAGAGTTCTCTCAGAACTACATGATGGACCAACTAGAGGAAATTTTGTTGGATAAACTATAGCTTATAAAACTTCGAGAGAAGGATCCTATTGGCCTACAATATTCAAGAATGCACATGCCTATACTAGGAGTTGTAAAGTTTTCCATAAGTGCATTGGATGTGAAAAGAAATATGTAGTCCCTTTATAGCTTGTAACTGTTGAAGAACCATTTGAAAAATGGGGACTAGATATCATTAGAGATACCAACCCTCATTCCTTGAAACAACACAAGTACATGTTGACCACTATTGATTAATTCATGCAATGGACTGAAGAAGTACCACTGACAAAGGTAAATGAGGGAGTAGTGAGGAACTTCATAGAGAAACGTCTAATTACTAGGTTTGGAGTTCCCACTACTCTTTTTTTTATAATGCCACATATTTTTCCTCCTTGAAATTAATTGAGTTAGCTTTAGAAAAATGGATTATTTTGAGAAATCTAACTAGCTATTACCTTTAGGGAAATGGTGTGGCTGATTCCACTAATAAAAAAATCATCTATATCCTAAAGTGAACCGTAGTTGATCAACAAAGAAACTATCACAATTATTTACCAAATTCTCTTTGGATAGATAGAGTGACACCTAAATACTCCATAGGGACATCCCATTATTTACTTGTTTATGAGAGAGAATCTATCCTTTCCCCAAATATTTTCTTTCCTTCCCTTCAATTGTCTCAGAAATTACAAGGGAAGAATTGCCCAATTATCGAAATGAGAGTTTACACATTACTTAAACTAGAATAAGAGAGGGGGGAAACAAAGAAAAAAATTGGTTTTCATCAACAAACTGTCAAAATATGGCTTGATATGAAGTCTTCCATATACAAAGACTTATAATTGGGAGATCTAGTTCTAAAATGGGATAAGCCACATGAACACAAAGGGAAATATTCCAAATTCCAAGAATTGTAGTGTAGTCCTTACTTGGTTAAGAAACAAATTGGGCTAGGCACACATAAAATACATAATATTGAAGGAGAAGTAGAACACCTTCTTATCAATGGCCAAGTATTGAAAAAACACTTCAATTAGATGTCTCTAGATAAGTGACTTGTACATAAATAATGGATTTGATATTTCTCGTTTCTACTCTTTAAGCTTTTCTTAACTTTTCATTTCTTCTTTGTTTCATTTCTTCTTAATTTTTGTTTGTTGAATTTGAGTCATTCCTTTTTTATTTTCTTAGTTTGAAACTCCTCATTAAAGATAATTTCCTATGGATTTCCCTAAAATATTTTCCTTCAGAAATAAATGTTTTTTTCTAAAATCTCATTCTTTCATTGATATGGAAGATAGTGGCTCATGATCATGGAGATCAATTCCTAACCCAGAGGAAAGGCTTTGGTTCTTTTTGTGTTATGGGTTACCTCAATCTAGTATCCAAGGCTCAAAATTTGTAGAGGAACACTACTTAAGTAACAAACAAGCATAAACATCTCATATCTGGTCATGGACAAATAACTGGTTACCTTCAAAGGCTCCACTCACTCACACTTAATTAAATGCCAATGTTTAGACCAAGAAGCATATGGAGTATCCAAGGTATTTTTCATAATGAAGTAGCTCATCCATAAAGCATGTATATCTAAGAAATTCTCATAGATAGGTATCATCCTACATGCAATTAGAAAAAAATTTAAATCCCCCATCCACCTCCCTCTAATGATGAATACAAGAAACAAGGGAAACATGTTTTAAGGTAAAGGCTTGGGAAGGACACTTTAGATCATGTGAGACATGTAGGTACCTTTGGAGGGTTTATGGATGCTCTCTAGTAGTGGATCAAGGATTGTGATATCGATGTAACTCTATTGGGGCTATGGACACTTGGTGGCAGTGGAGAGACACTAGAGAAATGGAATAACTGGCCTAAACTTTCATGAATCTTGGTGTATAAGTACCTTGTGATACCACACTTGCCTCTACGAAAGGACCAAGTCTAAGAAAATGAAATTTATATGGTGCCCTAGGAATGTAATGAGTGATCCATTCAGACCATGCATGAACTCCCATTCATATTTTCTCAATTTTTATGTTTAGTGGGACCTAATAATGTTGGAATTTGGTGCTCCTTTGAGGTAAAATTTTATGTTTCATGAATTAGTATTTGTCTTGAAAATATATGGTGTAGAGATTCATGGCTCACCCAATGTGTTACCAATTATTGTGCTAGCAACAACACCTTCTCTTTTTTCCCACTATTTCTCTAAACTTCTTTCCCCTTAACGTTGAAATAGTTTAGGGCCCCTCCTTCCTTGTTCCAATTTTATGGTCTATTTTTCCCAAGTTCATGTTATTTTATCCTGCAAGTTTGTTTGAGAGTACCAGTACTAGCTCTTCCTTTTCTTTAAATGGAGTCATCCTCCAAAAGGATTTTCTTCAGTTATTCACCTCTGTCGATACATCCTTTTTCGTTGGCCAAAATCGTTTTAGGTGTCGATACATCCTTTGTCACTAGCCAAAATATTTTCAGGCGTCGATATATCCTTCATCATTGTCCAAAACATTTTTTTTTCTACAGAAAGGAATCTTTATCACTCAAAATAATTTTCCTTATCGTCGCTACATTGCACCAAAGATATTTTTATTCAGTGGCATATCACTGAGATGAATCTTTTTTGCAATGACACTTACCTCCAAGAAAACTTTCTTCACTGACACTTCACCAAAAACATATTTTTCTACAACGAAAAATCACATATTTTTGAGGAATTTTTTTTTCTCACCGATGTATTGTTGAGAAAAAGTGTTTTCTTCAACTACATATTGCTGAATTTTTTTTTTTCTTTTCCAATACATTACCAAGGAAAACTATTTTCGTTGCCAATACATCGTGAAGAAAAATATTTTTTCTCGCCGATGTATCATTGAATAAAATATTTTTCTTCGCCAATACACAATTGAGGAAAAATATTTTCCTTGTAAATACATCGTTGAAAAAAATATTTTCCTTGTCAATACATTTTCAATTGTTTTCATCAGTGACGACTTACCCACGACCCCAATTCATTGATTCACACATGTGAGGTGAGTTGGCACCTTTTAACTCTCGTATGACCTTTCCTTTTATATTTTTGTGACCAATGTTCAATTTTCACTTATAAAACCTTGTCTCTCGTCATTTAACACCATTATAGTCAGAGTTGTATTTGTCCACTTGGAGTAGATTCAAAGTGCCCCCCTAGACCATGTTTCCAAATTCTAGTTCCCATGCCCTCTATTATACACTCACCTATTGACAAGAAATTTCTTTTTATAGGATACAAATCGCTCTTTACCTTATCTATTCTTTAAAAAAAAAACAATTACGCATAGGTAAAATCGGTCCATTTTTCATTCACCCCATTTTCCCTTCTTGTTCAAAATGGTGAAATATCTCCCCATTTATAGGATATCAGTAACTTCAAATCACCCAAATCTCCTTCCCACAACTTTTTTTTGAATCAAAAGTAAGATCTATTTCCCCTGATGGAACCCATGAGCATGGGTTCTGCCAAGGTAGTTTCCCTAATGACCTCAAACCCACTAATTCTCTTAAAAAAAGGGCTTCCATATAACTCCTAAGTGGCACACTAGAGAGGATAGGACATGGATTCCATTTTTAAAACCCCAATCAATGAAAAATATATACCTCACGAGCCGTGGACATAGAGAAATGCTTCTTAGTGTGCCCGTACCTCACGAGCCGTGGACATAGAGAAATGCTTCTTAGTGTGCCCGTCAAAGCCTGAGATTTAAGAAAAGAAGGGGAAATTAACAAACTTTTACTAAAACTCAACCCGGTTTTAGACCATGTCAGTCTTTCCAGGATTTCAAAAATAATCAAATCATCCATAATAAATTTATTCCACTTTATATTTTTGGTTTTGAAATGCTAAAGATGTTATTTATTATTTTTTTTTAACATTGGTAAATCATAGGAAATATCATGGCTACCTACCAAAGGAGAACTAGAAACAATCCTATCATTGAAATCACCTTAGACAGGGAGGAAGAGGAAGCATGAACCAACAATACCGACACCAATAAGATGAAAAGCGCTATATGATTGACACGTATGTGTCCTATCACTATGAAGAGATATACCAAATGTTTCAATATGATTCCTATCTTGAATTTCCAGATGGAGACTAGGATTTGGGAATCTACCAGACCATTTGTTGGAGTTATGGGCTGACCCGGGTTCTACCTTATTTCTCCAACAAAACCGTTATCACCATCGACCCTTCTGGTAAACTAGAAGGCTACATATCACATAGAGTGCACATGGAAGTCTCACCTAAGATGGTTTATAGGTGACTGGAGGACGTAGGTGTCTCCAATCATGGAAGGGATAGGGGGATGTTCTTTCTTACTTCTTATTTCTACTTAACCATGAATTCTATTATAATATTCATCAGATCTATTCATCCATTCATTCATAACATTTATTCTGCATATCTATTATAGTTCACACTATAATTAAATCCATTCATTCATCTATATCACCATTCAATCATAATTGAAGAAATAGTAAAGCATTCAGACACATTGCACATAGCGTTTTACCATAGTTCACCCCCTTGGGGCTACGTCGACAAAGATATTCTGCTTCTTTTCTTATTCATCAAAAGGCACTGTGTGCATTACATCATAATAAAGAGTAGTGAGGTAGACTAGATTCGCACCAAGATCCACAACTTGCGATCTGGCCCTCAACTAATTCAATTTTATCCAAACTCTATAGCTCTCAAAGTAGACTTCAACTCCACAAAGACTCCAAAATAGGTTGTCCAAAATAATTCTCCCTAAAAGATATGAAAAGATACTTCTAAGGATGATCCCCTAATCTACATCATACCCCTTATTTATATTACAAAAGTGGGTTAAAACCCTTACAATAAATCCCAAAACCCTAACCTTAACATGACTAGGTTTTTCCACATCTGCATCGGACTTCCATAAATCCTACCGCGTGCACTAATTTTCCTCAAAATATGGCACACTTGCCTTCTCGGTCCAATCTGTCTCATTTTTTTCACTATTCTACCAAACATTCCTGCTCCAACAAGCCCCAAACACTAATATGTGGCTCATTTTGAGCCACTTAGCCTAAGTGCACCTTCTGCAGTGCTACCTCCAGCGCATGAAATTTCTTTCCCAATTTTGTCGCTATCTCCTTAGCCCATGCGATCTTTCCTTCTAGTGTCTCCAAATCCTTCACTATCATGTGCTCTTTCAACAATTATCTTCTTTCTTCTAGCACTTGTTCCCATCTTCCTTTCTCTGTTTGGAGCTCCTTTATCATTTCTTCGACTTGTTGTTGAAATGGCTCCAATTGTGCCTTCCTTTCTTGTTTTTCTTCTTGTGTGACCTTTACTTTTGTTTGCAATATTTTCAGCTCCTATGAATCCCTCAATATCAAGGGTATGTCCATGGTCTTCTACCTCTTCTTCAAGTCCTGAACCACAACGTTCAAATTTTCCTCTCTCTGCTCCAATTGTTGGATCTTCTCATCCTCTTCGAGGCTAGTCCAAATATGTGTCCAATTGTTGGATCTTCTCATCCTCTTCGAGGCTAGTCCAAATATGTGTAGTCATGTCATATAGTTATTTCACTTATTTGACCTCTTGTGCTATGCTATATATGTGTGCAGTATCCTCCTACTCTATTTTTTCATGTACTTATGGAGGTGTGCTCGAAGTTAATTTCTCTGTTAATTCTACTATTTCTTTTTTTTTACTTCTCCATTGTTTGCACAATCGTCTGAATATTCGCTTCTGCTATAATCTCATGTCCCTGCGCGTAGTCTAGTATGCTCTTGTATACTTCTACAATATTATTATCTAAGTTATCTATGCACTACTTATCCTCCTCCTTATCCAATGTGATCTGCTCACATGTCACTTGCAAAATATCCTTAACCTCTCGGTCGAGCACTAGGTTGGTAGCATCCTCCCTAGCTCTAGACTGAACCTCCTACATCATGCTTTCATATAACCCATATAATTCCTTCATGGGTATTTTCACTAGAACCAATTCCAAATGTTCCACATCCTTCACTAGTGTATGTGTTGTGTGTTCATATACTACCAACATCTCTTGTGTGACCTTGACCTTGTCACTACTCATTACAACTATCTCCACTGTCTCTTCTTGTTCTTTCTACGTGGATGCTTCCTATGATTTTTCTTTTTGCTACACTGATGGATGATGCGCTTCATTTACTTGTAGTCTCTATAGGATGTCATGAACTTCTACTAATTTCTCTATAATTTCTTCCCTTTGTGCCTCTGCTGCACATACTGCATCCTCCCCTCTATATTGGACATTGTCTATGAAAAAATTTGCATCATCCTCTATAATAGTGATGGTTGGAGGATTCTTATGATACTTCATCTTTTTTCTTATTTCTGCCTCCTTTTTTCTAGTCCTCTTCTTCGTTGGGGTTGAGTTCTATGCCTCAATTTTCTTCTTTGTTGCTTCATGATTTTGTACTTCCTTTGGACAAGATCTATCTCCATTCTATCCATCCCCTTTTACTTCTATCCTCGACACAATGTCCTTCTTTCTTGGCTTCTTGCTTGCTGTGCTACTTCCTGAGGCTTCAGTGTGATTTGCATCCTTCCTTGTATTATATGTTGGACTTCTTTTCTTCTTTGATGTTCTTGCTTCCGCTTGATCCTTAGGCTTTGTTCCTTTATTTTGTGTTGCTAGAGCCTTCTACTATGTAGGGAAGTCTTTCACGATCCAGTCTACTTCTTCGCGTGGTGTACAATACCTCATTTGTAATCACTTATTCTTTGGGTCCCTTCTAGTCTGAATCTACAAATGGTGTCTTGAAGCCTTGAAATTAGAAATCCCTTCATTTTCTTGAACTACTTCAATTGGGATCCTCCAGACATTGGTTGTCTTCTACTGCATATCTTCCAAGAATATGGAAAATACTTGCTATTCTCTTGCTGGTTCTTAGGGTCCTTTGCCTGCCACACAGTTTCATAGCACACTGCACAACATTTCCATTTTCTGTTGAGAAAGGCTGAAAATTTGGGCTCCTGCCAGCCCACCAAAGCTATCAGTATTAACATCTAGGAATAATGAAATTTTGTTCCATTATTATGTGCATCTCTACAATCTATCAAAAACTGGTTCAACAAATATGGTGCCTAGATAAACACTACACCCTTTGCGCACTGCACAATTATTGCTATAACTCCTACCAGGGCCTCTTCCTTTCTACACTTCCTCAAAAGTTTGCAAGCCATCAACTTTGTGGAAAAAGTTGTTGCATGCTTGTTGATTTCCTTTATGATTATTCCTATGGTTCCCTTGTTTGTCCCATACTGCAATTTTACTTCTTCCACAATTTATTTGTTTCTTGCCTTGTTCTCCAAGTAGTATTATGGTTTTACAACATTGGTAGGAAATCTTGTAATCTTGGATATGAGATCTACATATATGGGGACCGACTTGTCCATCCACATGATACCTCCATGTACCCTGGCTAGTAGTTTCTTCACATAGAGGCCTACATTTTTACGGTGCCTGACATGAGCTATGTCCAAAATATTCACAATGCCCGAACTATAAATACTTTTGATCCACTACGTGGGCTCCAAAATGGGTTTCCCTAAGGGTCCTACCTCCCCTTCTTTTCCAGGTATACTTCTTGCGTGAACTTGGGAAACTTTTCTATGTATGTTACATCATGATCTACATATTTTAGCTTCAAAACCTTCCCTAGCATGTCTTCTACTACAACTAAAACATCTTGGAGATGAGGTAAAGTGATTTCTACTATGCTTAGTGATTTCGTCTTTTGGCCCGCAACTGGATTTTCCTCTGCAACTTCATCCTCGACTTCTTCTTCTTATTATCCCTCTATTTCTTGTGGGCCTGTGATATCTTTGACCAATACTTCCTTTGCGACAACTTTCTGCTTCTGTTTTTCCATTTCCTCCACTGCTCAAGGGTTTTCAGGATTAGGGTTTGTGCCAGCATTTAGATTTTTCACGCTCTGACCTGCTTGCACTTGTTTTGCGGTTGATATTTCTTCTTTGATCCTGGTGAGACTGATAGATTCGATATTTGATTTCATAACATCCTCCAACTCCACACAAATCTCTTGTTCTTCCATTCTTTCCTTCTTCCTTCCTGTCAGTCAGGTCAGTCTTACAAATTGTTTGGGAGCACCAACCTTCGGGGGTGCCATATTACTTGCCTTGTATGTGAATTCCTATATATCTTGCTTAGTCACCCTCTATTCACACTCTTAAGTGCTCTGTTTCTCAAAAATCACTAAGTGCGGGTCACTCTTATAAATCGTTCGGGAGCAACAACCTTCGAGGGTGCCATCTTACTTGCCTTGCATGTGAATTCCTGTCTCACTTGCTTAGTCACCCTCCATTCACACTCTTAAGTGATCTGTTGCTAAACAATCACTAAGTGTCGAACCCTTCCTATCTTTTACCTTTCTATAAACTTTGTCATTAATGTTCTGACGTGTTTGTTCTTTTCCTTTCACTTGTTTTTTGCTTTTCCAATTATTTCTTTGTTTTGTCTCATGATGTCTATTTTTTCCTGCGTGCAATATTCTGAATTATGTCGCACCAATTTCTGTTTGTTGCATGCTATCATTCATGAATTATCTGTCTCTCATCTATTTCTCCCAATTACTTATTTTTGGATTTTTCTTCATTTTTATGTTTCTATCTTCTTTTTCTTCTTTTAACTCCTACTATTTACAATATGTACAAGTCTACTTGTTGCGTTGTAACTACTGAGAGTTAGTAGGTTGACTGTCCCTATACAGTTTCAGTCGACTACCATTCACCATTCCTTGCACTTCCTTTCCTACTAAGTCTTGCAACTGTACAACACCTCCATCTGTGATAGAGTTTATTTGATATGTCCCTAGCCAATGCAATCTAAGATTTCTTGGGTGCTGCAAATACTTACTGTCATAAAGGAGAACCATATCTCCTTTCTTAAACTTCTTCTTCTTGATAGTCTATCATGTCATGATTTATATTTTTCTTTCTGTACCTCTTGATGGAAACCTGCCATGATTCTATCCTCTTCTAACTCCATCAATTAAGCCAATCTTTCCTGCCCTGCGCCACTTTCTATCATATATGTAATTGTTGCAATGTGCAAACTTAGTATCAAATAATCTAGGGGAACTACTTCCTCCTGTCCATACACCAATCTAAAGGGTGTTTGTTCTGTTAATTTCTTGTAGGTAGTTCTATAAGCCCAAAGTACTATTGGTACCTTCACATCCCAATCAACAAAGTTACCAACTTAACGAGAGCTGTGACCTCAAAACGTGAACTCTGGCCCAAAAAACCCATATTTTTGCAAAAAAAACATGAAAATCA
>CBVK0101571423.1:0-17267 GCA_900067695.1 Picea abies | reverse complement strand
TGCTTCATTACTTGATCTTGGAGTGTCAATGGAGCTTCATTAGATGTGCCTATGGAATTTTTCTATAGTGCACATCCATTTTATTCTTAACATAGCGTGTTGCAACATGTCCTATTTCAAAGTATTCCCTACACTTAAATGCAATATGAGTGTACTCGAGAGATTGTGACCAAATGGAGTTCTTAGAAACTAGCTTCCTCTGTTTTTATAATCTTTTCAATTGGAATTTAGCCACAATTGTTTTAGTGAAATTCTATAATTGAAATCTCTAAAACTACAGTGGAAGGTTGGGCATCCTTACTCACATTCAAAGCGGGGATAGTCTATAGATGGACTGAAGGATGGGATCCAAGGTTTCATCAATAACCTAGCTTTGTCACAAAACCATGGACTAGAGTCAAGGATAAGGATTATGTCACTTGGTAGGTCTAATTCAACTATAAAGAACCCTTTCACATACCAGGAGATATAGGATTATTCCTTTATTTACATGTTTTTTCATCATTTATTCATTTATCAAGATTGATGATTTTTTCCTATGACATTTGGTAGGTCTAATTCAACTATAAATAACCTTTCACATAAGGAGAAATATAATATTATTCCTTTATTTATGGTTTTTCATCATTGATCAATTTATGAAGATCTCTGAAGAGACTATTAAACATACAAATGAGAACATTTTCTTTAAATTTAATATATTTATTTCCATGGCATCAACTACCACTAGAGTGGATGGTTATTGTGCATCATTAACCATTCTTACTCATGAGTATGGAGAGATTGAAGTCCTTATTAGATTGCATTTAAGGAGGTAATCTTTAAATGTACTATTTGAATATGCCAAGGGAAGAGGCATAGAGCTAAACGATCTGAATAGAGAAAATTGGCAAAGGGGCATCTACTAGAGAATAATTCACCGCTAAGACCATTTGAATGAGAGGAAATGAAAGGGAGGTATCCTACATCAATAAAATTGGGTGCAAAGGAGAGTTGAGAGTTGTGCATCAAAGTCTTGGAACCTAAGGGTAGCAATGTCTCCATTAGAATGGAAAAGTGAGCTTGAGTAGTGTAGAACTAGTAATTGAAGTGGCCATAGATATCATGGCTATGCATATAAGGTAGAATATGTTTGCTTCATGAAGATTTTTTGAGCTCAAACACTCACATAGTTAAGAAGGTTTCAAGGTGAAAACTTATTTCTTCTTAAAATATTAGAGGTTGATATATTTAAAAATAATTTGACCTAAGGAGAACAAGGGGGTGAGATTTAATCCATATATGTGTGCATGGGTAGAAAAATAATTATGCACACCAAATTGGTGTATGAGACCCCCTTGTTTGTGGGACAAGGGACCCCCCTCCACCCAAGGATTTGACTGGTAAAGTCTACGAAGGTATACATACCCTACCCCCCTCTGGATTTGAACCTATGACCTCTTAAGAGGAAACATATGTTCTTAACATACCCTACCCCCCTCTGGATTTGAACCTATGACCTCTTAAGAGGAAACATATGTTCTTAACCATTATGCCCACTCAAGCTGTATTTGGAACCTCACAATTAAAAAAAACATGTGAATTGGAATAACCTTGTTTATATATATAATTTGGTTCTTAGAATATATTGTTTGGTTAAATATTGCTATTATTATTTATTAGAAAGTCAATTATGATTAAATCTTACTGGTTCTTGCATATTGTCTTTATTGTTTAGTAGAGATTTGGTTAATTACCAGTAAGTCTCTCATTTTTTATTTTATGGTTAATTATGAGTAAGTCTCACATTTGGATTTAGCATGGTGAAAAATTCTTAGAACATTTGAATTATACAGAAATAATCACTCAAATCTAAGAATCCAACAATCATCCCCCCAAAAAATCACCATTTCCTAGAACATTTAATCTAAAACATTTTTTTCAGTTACAAACTAATGTGATTAGTTCCCCAAACTTCCTCTTACCTACAAGGCACTGTAATTGGGTTCGACAACCTGTACTAGACTTCTTTTGACAAGAGAAAATCAAGCCTCTACAACTTTAAAAGATCTTCTTCCTCATTTTTCAAGCTTCCACGAATCTCAAAAGTGAATTACTTTTACTCTAAGTATGTTCTAGAGAAAAACAATTCTTTGATATAAAGGACTGGATTCCACACTGGAGAGATTGTGTCATACGCTAGGGTTTTCCAGCGCTTCGAGCTTCCTCCTCCTAACCACGTTGACTCCATTGCATGCTGCCCTTACTCATTAACTTTAACGTACCTGCTCTTATTCATTAATCTTAGCCTTCGAGGGCCATGGATACACTACAACACTCCCTGCATGGAGAAAACCTTTTTGGGGGCTCTCCAAAAATCTACCACACATTGCCACATCGAGTAGACCCACTCCCATTTCATCCAAATATTTCATCTTACTCCTGAGACATGCATGGTTCTCTTCGATCCGTAACATTCACCCTTTCAGACAGAACTAGTGGAGCATGAACACCATTTCTATATAATAGTAGATAATTTGTTAAACCTGCTCATGGATCCTCTTTATGCCCTTGATCGAACCCCTGTCACACCTGTGGTTTTTACAGCTCTAGAAGCCCCCTCTAGACGAGTTTTTGCATCCCATGAAGCGCGTTTGGATGTAACCAATCGCCACCAGATTCACACCCTCCAGTATTAAATAGTTATGGCCACAAGCACAAACACTCCACTGACATCGCCATGTTTTTCACCCCCAGGTCAGTCACCCAATATGTTGTTTCTCTGTTGGCCTCGGCAAGGCCGATCCATTTCGAGCCACATTCAGCAACTCTCAGTTCGCTGACCTTCGCCCTGGTAACCAATTAACTGTTCTTCCAAACGGTCCCTCCGTCCTTTATTCTGATAATGATGTATTCACCCCCAAGTTCCAACCTCCCCAACCAATGCACCGTCAGCGTCACTCATCCCAGCCGCAGCCACCTCAGCCGTTCAACGGTGAATGCTTTACACCATGCAGAGTTTGTATGTGTCCCGAGGAGACTTCAGTGTCATACCTGTGACATGCAAAATACTACTTTCCAGGTCCACTTGAGAAACCGGACTTCTATCTATTAAGAAGTTCCAGTGATTAAAATTTCGCGGTAAGTTAAAGATTAAAGATGCTACTAAACGAAGATTTTTTTGGAGATATTTGTTTGAAATTCCGCAAGAAATTGTTGGATTTGTAAATTTAAGTGATTATTTCTGTAAAATTGGAATGTCCTAAGAATTTTTCAACCTACTGAATCCATTTCTACATTCAAGAATGGATCTTAAACAACAAAAAATAATGATTTCTGTAAATTTATATGACCTAAAAAAACCATTTCATAAAACAACTAGCCTACACCTAAATTTTCCAATTAAAATATAATTACAAGTTTGCCATTTTGTGTTGTAAAAATGCATCTTGTGATTTGGCACATGTTCTACCTTGGGTGACTTCGTTTAGGAGTACTTCAACCAAGGGCTTAGGTCCTATGGAATTCAAATTTTCCATGTTACTCTTTCAATTAAATTTTGAATTCGATTCAATTAATTCAAGCAAAATCTATGTAAATTTTACTTAATAAAAATGCATTTAACAAAAATGAGTGTCGTGATTTTAGTTAACAAAAACACTTGTAATTTTATAATAATCAATTAAAACAACAAGAAACACTAAGCCCATGTCCAACTAACCTTTCTATTTACCAATTAATAATTTTAACCTTTCTATTTACCAATTAATAATTTAAACAAGATGGTGTTGGAGATAAATCACAATGTCATAGTAATAATTTTTACCATACATAGTGTCATCCATGTAAAGAACCCAAATATGTCTTCATCAACTAAATGATGAAGTCACCTTCTTCAATGGTATGGTTAGAATGGAACACCATTTGGATATTTTGTGCATTATTGTAGACATAGTTGTGGAATGAAACAATTGCCTTAAGTTCTATATGAGGCTTTTATTTATCGAAAGACAATAACAACTCCTCAAACCATCACACATAACTTCTTAAGGGTATTCTAGTCACATAGAAATATCAATGATGATATGGGGACACTTACATGGTCCATGATCCTCATGAGGAACCATTAGGACCTAAGTCCTTGGCTCTTATTCTTAAATAGACTCGTCCAAGTTACAATAACCATCTAAGTCATTCCCATGTACCACTCATACGTATAAATATTTACTCAATAGGGACTTTGTTGTTTTTAGGACCTTGTGCATGAAACATGAGCCTTAAAGGAAACCCTTAAGGCCTATGTCTCTATGTTATAGTCCTAAAGAATGGCCTAGACCAAAAGACCCATCACTGTTACACAAACAATTATTTTGAGTACTATATATGGTTTTGAAGGTCGTAGATGTAACAAACCTGAGACCCTAAACCCTACTTAGGCTGGTGGGATGTAAACATTTCTCCCTTCATTACACATCTAGTCTCAGGTTTTATTCCCATCTTCATGACCTCATTCATGTGTGGTAGTCACATGGACTCCTTCCCTGTCATATGCACTAGAGTATAGGACGATGTGTGTGCTATCGTGGTAGTGACATCTCCCTAGAAGTGTCACCCTCTCTTAGAAATTCCTTCGACAAAATGCAACTATACGACCATAAAACAAAGTTCCCTAGATGAACGGCTCGAACTCACTCGACTCAGGTTATATCAATGACTAACAGTGATTCAAGATCCTTCCCAATAGGAAAACAGGTTATGCAATCCACAATCAATTCTTGGATTCAACCTTTTGAATAACTCTGTTCCTGAAAAATCCAACAGTCAGCAGGCTGGGAAAACTTATGGTCTCGATTCATTCAGAACCATCAAACTACGCGACAGCTAAAGTTTGTTCCCATTATCCTCCAAACACTGAACATGTGGGGTCTACATCAATATCTATGGCTAATATCTCGCCAGGATGCTTCACAAGAAAATCAACGGTCTGCACCCCTTCAGGCTTCTGCCATCTAGAAATACCCACTCTTCAGAAAATCGTGATTTTCTCGAACAATTATTTCCAAACTGGAATCTGTCGATGGATCTCATGGTTCTTGAACCCTTACATCTAACGATCATGATTCTATCAGATCTCATAAATAATCGATAGTTAACTGACACTATCACTTCAACAAGGTTCTTTCATAGGGACAGATCATTATCAGATCCAAAGACTCAGATCTCAACGGCCAAGTTGCAAATAGATCTATGACTCTTACCACGCTTAGGTTCTCGGCATTGGGAGTTTCTTCCACTCACTTTCCATGTTTTTGTCTTGAACTCTTCCTTTTCGATGAGCTTATCAACTTAGCACTCGACAAATTTACGGTCTAGATATTGTTGGCTCACTCTTCCAGTAGATCGATGTCTCTCATCGACTCAAAAATTTCCCATCGGGAGGTTCACCTTAACAAAGTTTTTTGGGTTTTTCTGAAGGGTCCACCTTCTGATAATATTTCGCCAAAGCCCATAGCTCCTATGAACGGTCAAGATATTCTCTTCTCATTGAATCAATGACTAACATTTCCTCTTGGTTTTTAAGAAGGATTCAAAGGGGTTAAGGGTTAATTCAAGGATTAACAACCCTTATTCTTCCTCGACACCTTCCTTAATACACAAATTGTTCTCCACCATAGACCCCATAGTGAATATTTCATATTCTGCAAGCTTTTCATTCAAAGGCTAGGGAAAACATAGGGTTAAAGGCCATCATTGGCCTCCCTCACACATTTTTTTTCAGGAAATCGATTAATATTTTTAAAAGAGATTACCTTACACCATTTAAACCCAGATTTCACATCCATTCAACATATGAAGCTATCATCAAGAACAAAATGAAATTCAAAATCATTAATAACACAATGTCCAGATATGTGGGGACATACTTATCTATTTTTATTTTCAACCAACCAACTGACTAAGGGTGAATGCCTTTCCACTCAACCATAGGCTATGCTGCACTTTTTCCAGTCTATAGAAATCCACCCCGTGCTAGGCCATGATACCACTAAGGGACTCTCACAAGTTGGCTATCAGGATATGGAATTGGTCAAGAAGGTTACTCTACTTCACTCCACTAGAAAGAAAATAAATCCATTCTTCCCACTGAGCTCAGGGACTGCACGAGCTTACCGGGGGCCTTCCTAGTTGGATTTAATCTACACAAGAGAGTCTCTTCTCCAAAGAAAATAAATCCATTCTTCCCACTGAGCTCAGGGACTGCACGAGCTTACCGGGGGCCTTCCTAGTTGGATTTAATCTACACAAGAGAGTCTCTTCTCCACTACATAGTCCCTCAGTGCCCTCTCCTTATTAGTGTTGGTTTCTTTCCAAAAATCACCAACTCATGGCCCTCTCTGCTCCACTATGGATATGGGTATTCTTTGTTCGACAGTGAGAATTCATGTCTTTGGTAAGCTTCCTATTTTCCTTAGGAAAAATTACCAGTTCCTCTTTTTCTCAATTTTGTGGATGTGACCTCTATTTTATCCTTTGCATTACCACACATTGTTCATGCATGAATGCTCTATCTCTATCTATGCATCCATGCATGCCCGTCTGGTCCACACCCTCTTCCTCCTCATTCTTTTCCTAAATTGGAACCTTCTCCTTATTCCTCACATTCCGAGCTCACATATGTAAGAATACAACCCATGGGATCAAGCTACAAAATTGAAGGGGAAATTATAGGTACTTTTGGTTGACAACTGCAACAACCCCTTCACTCTTCCTAGTATAGGCTCTAAAAGTAGTCATAACTGCTCCAAATAACTAATCATATGCCATTAAAACGTTCCTTGTAGACATGGTAGATACAATACTTTGGATAGGCTAGTCATTCAAGTTCATGTAGATGTATGTAGCATCCCCTGACTAGCCTTGTCGGGGAAAACACCAGCAACTCAAAACCAAACTATTATAAAAACCGGTTGTAACACACCCAACCACCTAGGATGGTCATGTTACTTGAAAATATCATGCTCTGATACACACACACACACACACACACACACATACATATAATGCAATTTTAAATAGACATAAAAATTATTTTCACACACATATTCAAGAGAAAGCGACAATAACACATACATGCAATATATACAAGCAATTTTGATAACATTATAACACGTGTACAAAATACATAGCATATAATTAACATATAATTGGTACTTATATTTTTATGAGAAGACCACCGAATGCGTGCAGACCTTCTACGAACCTCCCAGCCTTAGACCACACTGCTCCAAGCTTCAACAATGGGTCACCCTCGAGCTGGGACTAACTCCACCCAGGGAAAGGAAATCCTAGGCTAGGTTGAGGCTACGAGAAACTACACAATGAAGCATGATGGATTCTCTCCAAGGAGCCTACTTACGCCCACTACTCACAGACTCTTATTCCCCACATGCCTTTCCCACCCCAGGAATATGCACCTTCTCTTTTCTATAGTCCATCGTCTTCTCCACTTCCCTTCCAGGGGTTCAACAACAAGTCGGATCAGGAATTCTCAGAGCTATGTAGTTGTTGCTGGACTCCCTCCAAAAGAAATCACTTCCCCAAAAAACTCTCTCACCTGGAGAGAGTTGATCACGAGCCTGACAACCTACTTCTTCAAACACGGGCCTGACAACCCGCCTCTTCAAACCACAACAAAAAAATTGGGTAAGACAAGGAGATGGCTCAGTAATTACAGAGGTTCAACAATGGCATAAATGGCCTTGGATGTGTGCCTGTTCAGTGCATGCATGCCCTACACAAGGGATGGAAAGAATATTGAGAATGAACTTGTGGGGAAAAATGGCAATCAATGGTTAGAATGCTAAGAATGATCATAATGCTTAGAGCAAGAATTGTGAGTATGGTCAGACTTCAGAATCATGAGAGAGTCTGAATGGTGAGAGCCAAAATCGTGAGAACCATAATGGTGAGTGTGAACCCCCACAATGGTGGAAATTCCCACATAAATATGCATGCATTATTGATGACAATTGGATCTCTCAGAGCTTGTTCCTCTCCACTTGGAGTTACGTTCCCCTACCTAAAGGAACTTGGTGTAACTGGGTTTATTTCCTAGACTTTAGTAATTTAGGAAATACCTTATAATATTCCCCTTGGGTTAAGCCCTAAATATTAGCCCCTTTTCCTAGCCTCCCATCCCCCTTTCCCTTCCCTTCCTAGTGGAGCTTAGTCCCCCATAACTCTTTCTTCTTGGTTGGTATACATGTAGTGATGTGTTTTATTAATAATCTGCATAATTACATATACAAAATCAGGTCCACTGTCCTTAGCATCTAGGCTCTCCATCTTATAAACAAATAATCCTCACAAATTATAAATACTTGTATCACGAGCCTATAATTTACATTAAACATCGTTACAATTCAACAGGGGCTCAGCCTTGGGGTATTACAATCCCCTCCCCTTATTTTTGCAATGGACTTAGTGCAACTCATTTACATAACATTAGCAAGATTTTCAAAATCTTAAAAAAGATGAGGGTATTCTTCCCACATAACATCTTCATGCTCCCATGTTGCATCCCCAAGACCGTACCACGTCCATTAGACCTTTACAATCCCTATGGCTCACTTTCAGAGATGTTTGATTTGTTGTTCCATAATGCGTACCGGATGCACTTAAAAAGTTCTTTCTTGCTCCACCTGAATTGCATTTCAATTAATAACATGATTAGCATCAGGTATATATTTCTTAAGTAATGATACTTGGAATACATTATGTATAGAAATAGGACATTGATTTATTAATTGAATATAGTATTGGAAAGGATATAGGTATACTATGTATCAAGAACTATCCCAAGGGAGAGGTATATTATGTTGTATGTCATATGTGCATGCACCGCACATGACTATCCAGTACTAGGAGTTTGATTTGGTAAGCATATTTTTTTATATATCTAATGTTATTTGGCATACTTAACTTGGTGAAACTATATTTTTAGGTTCTAACATGTTCTATTTACAATAACATTACAAGTCTTGTAACAAAAGGGTACCATGGATGTAAATTTTGTGGATCTTCTATAAAGTCGAGGTGGTCCAACCTTCTATGAAATATGGTTTATAAATTATTTATGATATTCCTCCTATAATACCACCCTTATATAATAGAATAATATTATATTAATGGGAAACCAAATTGAACCTAGAGACCTAAAATAATAACAATGTGGGATTAGATTATGGAATATGGAATAGATAAGGAGAAGGAAACTACAAAATTGTTCAATTCAGATGGAGAAACAATGTTTGATGATCCTTAATATTTTGGAAACTGTGTTGAGAAAAATCCCATTAACATAAAGAGAAAATATCTATTTGATGAGCTTCCATATTGGAATAATCTTAATATTTCCCACTTACTAGATCTCATGCATACCTTCAAAAATATTTCATCTTCTTTATGGAGGCATATATCATCAAATAAAAGTGAAACATTTTGTTAGGGGGATCTTATTTCTTCAAATACTAGTCTAAGACATCATCAAATAAAATAAACTTAGTAGAGGAGAGACAAGTCCCCATTGGTCTTTTGAATAAAGTGATGTCCCATGGATTTTGAATAAATGTGAGCTATTTCTAGTGAAGGATGTTATATTTGGTGTGAGGGTACCTTATTTGTAAATGTTGATTTGTTGATGCCTCATCAACAAAGAAGGACATTTGTCGTAGTTGAAATCACATGACCATCTAAACCTTCTAAGGGTATGTATGTCAATTACATGCTTCTTTTTTGGCAATATAGGTTGTATGTTATGAAATTATAATTTTATGCCAAATAAATTTTGTACATGTTTATTTTGTAGTATAATTATCCTTTATCATGCATGGTTGTGTTAACCATGACTTATCCTAGTACCTACAATGTTCCATATCTAAATTGTTTTCATTTTTACTTTAGAGTACATAAAATGAGATTCACATGGCTATCGTTCCTTAATGGTTGTGAGATATAATGAGATTGTTTGTATGTATGAGAAGGAACTTCCAACGAGTTTCATGGAATTTTAGGTCCATATTTTAATTCAACCACTTTATGAGGTTGAATTAGTTGTGGTGGTATTATGTTATTTTATGTTCTTCTTGAAAAAGTAAATGAAAATGTTGAAGGGTTTTTTTAACAAAGGGAAAACATAAGGGTTCTATGTTAGAGGTGTAGATAACATGTGACTCGTTTTATTATTATAGTGTGTACATCAAGAAAACAAATGATACACTATATAGACTAGTTTGGGAAAGCCATTAGGATGGGGAAAAAAGGGAAGTTGAGCTACTTTGAACCAATAGAAAAAGATTCAAGAGAAATACTACATAACTTAACTTTTATCAGTTTTATATAGATTAATTGTTCACATTGAACATTGTAATATATGTTTGATATCATAATATTCATTCTGAATACATGAATAAATTGGTGAATTTCCATCAATAATTTTTTTCTTTGTAGTGTGGGGGCAATGAAACCATGGGTTGTGTTGCATGAAGTGAAGAGAAGGAAATGGGAGGATGCTAGGAATTAATTTGCAGGGATGAATGGTAGAAATTGAGTGTTGAATGGTATTATCATTCCTTTTCTTGATCATTTAAATGAAAACATGCTAATGATCTATCCCAACAATTGGGTGGTTGACCAAATAAGAGAGAAATATGAAAATAATCATAGAGATCAAGTGAAACAACTCTATAATAATATTTCTATGTGAATTATTCATTTTATAATTCACATTTGAATTATAACATATATTATGTTTTATTAACACTTGAGTTACTTGATATATGAAAACATCCTTTATTTGAATTCATACATGGGAATGTTCCCCGTCTATGTGGGTATATGGACATCACGTTCATGACAAAGATGTCAATGACTAAGGATTCCAGTGATGGACATGTCACACTTGACTCTAGAGTGGAGTTCGAGTTCAACCAATCCAATCATGCTTGACATTGTGATGAAAGAATGATATAGGGGATGCTAGGTTATATTGCGAAGATACAATATATCATTCAAGTGGACTTTTCCTCTTTCAAAAATGTTATTTTTAGGTGCAAGTGGTGGGACAACTTTTACTACATTAATGAAAAGGAAGATCATTATAGTGTTATAATATGTATTAACTCTAAAAATATGTGGGATTAAAAGGAGCCTTAATATTTCTTCCCAAACCACTACAACCAAGTCATTTATTTACCTAAATTTGTTGTATAGGGATTGTTGGTTCATGCTAAGATTAAATCCAAGATTTAAACATGTTTTCTGGAAAAAAAATCTTATCATGCCAAGTGAAGAAGTTACTTTGGGTAATGGTAATGAATAGTGATGTGTACATTTTTTTTTCAATATTTATGTTCTATATGTCTTCATTTACTAAGTTTGTGTATAATTGGATAATGTTTATGTTCTATATGTCTTAATTTACTAAGTTTTTGTATAATTGGATAATTGTGTATGTACTTTTAATTATCATAATTTAGTTAGTTTTTACAATTATGTATTGAAAATTATTTAGAGAGAAAATCAACTCAAAACATGGTAGAGAATAACAATATAATTAGTGGTGATTTCAGAAAAATATTTAACAAATATATTTAAGAATGATTATTTTTTTTTCAAGTTTTAATAATTTAATGTTAATACAATACCAAAACTACATTTTCTTCATTTTATTATGTTGGATATGAAAAATAACTAAAAGCAACAAGATTAATATTAATGTGTGTAGTTGTTGATCTTGGTCGAATTATATAAAATTACTATGTTCGTGATTGCTTATGTTGCATAGAGTCATTATATAAGGTTTGTGTTGCATTGAATTTGGTTGACCATGGTTATCTATAGTTAATCCTAGAAGAATATTCCTAACCATAGTTAATTTTGGTTGGATCACAAATATAGGGAGGTTTCAATGTCTTAATCCTCAAAGTTTGTAAAATCTACATCAACACATAACTTGTGGTAATTATTTGGTGTTTTTATGTATTTAAGTTATGTCTATTGAAGATTAGCGACAATATCTTTTTCTTCTATGAAAAAAGAGCAATGTATTTTTTTTAATTTTGACCATTTGAAACTTGTTGAGGATAGTAATCATTCTTTTATGGAATTTGTTGTTCTATATTTTATAAATAAAACAAATAAATATTTATTAAATTATATTAGTTTCTTGCTTTTTTATGTCTTACATATTAGTTTTATTTATTTTCTTCATTGTTATTCTTAAGTTTGTATTAAAAGTACATAAGGTGTGAAGTCTATTACTCCCTATGCTTATATACGTTAGTAGGTATTGTTATATACATTATTATTTCTATATCTTTGATAAATAAATAAATTTACAATGAGACATCATATATTTGCTCTATAATTAGCATTGTTTAGTATCAATATACTATTTTTTTTTTCATTACATATTCACTTTCTCAATAATTATTACAGTTATTACAATTACATATCCATAATCATTGCTCTATGTCATGTAGAATGACTTCAATGAACATACATTTTACAGTTATTACAATTACATATACATAAACTTTATAAATCATTACTCTATGTCATGTAGCATGAACATAAATCTAACTAACACTGTTTAGTATCAATATAGTGTTTTGTTTTCATTATATACTCACTTTCCCAATAATTATTAGAGTTATTACAATTACATATGCATACACCTTATAAATCATTGCTCTATGCCATGTAGCATGAACTCAATGAACATACATTTTACAGTTATTACAATTACATATGCATAAACCTTATAAATCATTGCTCTATGTCATATAGCATGAACATAAATCTAACTAGCATTGTTTAGTATCAATATAGTGTTTTTTTTCATTACATATTCACTTTCCCAATAATTATTACAATTACATATGCTTACACCTTATAAATAATTGCTCTATGCCATGTAGCATGAACTCAATGAACATACATTTTACAGTTATTACAATTACATATGCATAAACTTTATAAATCATTCCTCTATGTCATGTAGGATGAACTCAATGAACATACATTTCTTTAATATACATTGTAAATGAACAAAATGTAAATTGGTTGCATGGCATCATAAATAATTGTTATCACTATGTTGGTTAGCCCGTCATGTCACGTTTGAAACACCACTAAAGAGTTCCACTATTTTATTTATTTAAATGTAGTTTGTTGGATTATACAATTTCCATGTGACGATTAAGTTTGTTCCCATTAGATATTATACTTAATAAAATTTTGAAAAGATATAAAAGGAATGGTATCCTTGCCATGTTGAATAATTGTAGTAGTCGCAGGAGCACTCACTACCTTTTCAAAAAACAAATTGAACTGCATATCTTTGTATTTTACAAATATTCAATATAAATATAGAGAGAAAGTATTCCAATAAATGTTAGCAAAATAGTTATTGTTTCACCCATTGGAGTTTTCAACTTATGAATCTGGTTGTGGAGAATAAGACCAAGAGTAACATGATATAGAAGAGAAAACAACCCATGATTGCAAAAGCTACAGGGAGTTAATATAGATTATACAATCATAAGTTATTTGTGTAAAGGATCAACCGACCATTATTTAAAAAACATGACTATCACTATTTAAAAAATATGACTATTAATAGATAGTATTGAACCAGAGTTCCACCGTTAATAATATGATGATCATTGTTAATAATATGATAATCGACCGAATCATAATTTAGTTTTGAAATGGATCATGAGGTCAATATTTTGAGACCACCTTCCTATCTCTTCCATTTTTCAAGAAAAATGTCTCGGAAAGAACTATTTTTCTTATCTATATTGGGTTCAACTTTCCCAATATAGCAACTACCTTAAAGTTTGTTTCTTAGGCTCATCCAAGCCTTGGGATTATCGACCACAATAAGAGACGTTTACCATTATGTTACATTAACAAATATTCTTTACAATCTTTGTCTCATAATTTTAATAAATTTTACAATCAGAATCTTATTCAAATATTTTTTATGAATTTAATTGTCTCTAATCTTATTCAAATAATTTTTATGAATCTAATTGGCTAAATGATTTTTATGAATCTAATTGGCTAGTTGCAGGGAATAAAGAATTTTTTAAATACAACAATAGATTCATCCTAGGTTTAGACTCTCGCTATGGACAAAGACAAAGAAATTACTATGCTAATTCAACCAATGTCAACAAATTAGTGAAACAATGGGAAAAATAAGCATAAGATATCAATTGTTTCATTGTAAATGCATCCTATAAGAAATTAATCTTATTTCATTGTTCTAGATTAAAATAAGACTGAATATTTTTTATTCCAAGTCCTAATATAATGCATATATTCCTACTGTAGGATTGATGTAAATAACCCCTCTCTCTATATATATGACCTTTTAATGTGGAGGATAAATATACAACACCATTTAAACTAGTTTTTTTCTATAATAATCTTAACTAGAAGCTCTCTAGAAAACGATTGTCATTATATTTATATCTATCTATATGGTAAAATATCTATCAGAACTTAAACTTTGTAGATTGCATTATTTTGTTTGTAATATAAAAATAAATTTTAATAAATTACTAAATCATTCAAATTTGAATGAGTATAAGTATACCATTAGTAAAAAATCAAATTTTATTTTATTTGCAATATAAAAATGAAATTTTAATAAGTCACTGAACATCATTTGATTTGAATGACTATACATATCCCATTAATAAAAAATCAAATTTTATTTTAGACATTTGTTGTATAAAGGTCTGACGTGCTAACATTAAAATTATTGTTTAGACATTTGTGAAAATTTCTGCCCATTTCTTTGTACAATGGTCTCACGTGTCACATACGTATCCCATTAATAAAAAATCAAATTTTATTTTAGACATTTTTGAAACATTTTTGTATAAAGGTCTGACGTGTTAACGTTAAAATTATTGTTTAGACATTTGTGAAAATTTCTACCCATTTCTTTGTAAAATGGTCTCACTTGTCCCTGCTTATGGATGATGGTTCCGAGGTCGACTGGTGATTTTACTGTTAGGCGCATTTTGTTAGACAAATAGGTCGACTGGTGATTTTACTGTTAGGCGCATTTTGTTAGACAAATGTCTCGCCTCACAAGGTGGATTACGATGAGCCGCCCCATGTAGCCAATGCTGAAATGCTAAGAAGAGAACTGAAACTGGTATTTCTCTAATGCCCTGAATCTGTGTCACACGAGTTAATGTTGAATCTCTCCTTATCCTTCTGTTCATGAATGCTCTTCAATATTTCAAAACACATTTGAAGTATGAGAAGAACCCGAAGATTAAATAGGATATTACATATAACTTAATGAGTATTTGTAAAGGGCAGAGGAAATCCAAGTTGTGTTAGATGGATGTAGTGCAGGGCCTTATGCAAATGGTGATGCAGGGCCTTATGCAAATGGTGATGCAGTTGTTGTGACCAACGAAAATAAACAACAATTTTGAAAGGTGGCCCTTTCTATCAAGTGGCAGCAACTGTTTTCAAAGGTGGCCCTGTATATCAACTCATGTGATATAAGAGTGAAAGGGGTTTTGAAATCTTATAAAATATTGCAATTATGAAATTTTCATTCATAACCCTTGGGGAAACAATAACACTGCAAGCTTTAAAACCTTGTAGTAATTTCTTGTTGGCATGATTCATCAAAAGAAGCCTTGAATTCCTATAAAGAAAACTCAATGGAAGGCATTGTCGTAAAAAAAATCCACATCCTAGGTCGCTACCATTACATAAACGGTAAGTATCTCCTACATGGATGATCAAAGTTAGTTACCTCTATTAATGGTTACCTTGAAATACTTTGCAATGGCATTTTATGTGAGTTCCACCACCATGAGTAGATCAATGCTTACCCCTGTAAATCAAATGGGAGGCATAACCAATGAGGTTCACGATAGTAGAGGGTTCAACAATGGCAGAAAATGGCTAACTCCATGCCTGCTCATTGCTTGAGTGAATGGGGAGCATGGCAAGAATGGTGAGCGAACCCCCACAACGATGGATTTTCCCACATAAATCTACATGCACCTAGGTTGACACTTAGCTCTCTTGCGAGCTCATTCCTCTCCACTTTGAGTTCATCCCTTTCCCCAAAGGAGCTTATCATAACAATGTTTATTTCCCAAGCCTTAGTATTTTAGGAAAACACATTATAATATTCCCTTGGGTTAAGCCCTCAAGATTAGCCCCTTTTTTCCTAGCCTCTCAGCCCATTCCCTTTCCCTTCCCAGTGGAGATTATTCCCCCATAACTCTTTCTTCGTGGTTGGTCTACACTCAACTATATATTTTTAATAATGATTTGCATAATTACATATACAAAAATGGGCTCATTGGCCTTATCATCTAGGCTCTCCGACCTAATAAACACATAATCCTCCCAGCTTATAAATACTTGGCTCTCCATATTGTAACTTCATTAAATATCATTACAATTCAATAGGGGCTCGACCTTTGGGTATTACAATCCCCACCCCTTATTTATGCATTTTCCTCAGTGCATCATATTTACATATTACAACAACATTTTCAAAAATCTTCAAAAAGATGTGGGTATTCTTCCCGCATAACATCTTCACACTCCCAAGTTGTGTCCTCAGGACTGTACCAGTTCCATTGGACATTTACAAGCCCTATGGCTCGGTTCCGACGCTGTTTTATTTTCTGGTCCATAATGCATACTGGATGCACCTGAAAAACGTTTTCTTTCTCCCCCTAAATTACATTCCAATCAATAACATGATTAGAATCATGTATTGTATTTCTTAAGCAATGATACATGGAATATATTATGTATAGACATAGATGCAATAAATGCAATCATATAATCTATTGGTCCAATCCTCTCTAGGATTTCAAATGGCCCACAATATATGGCTGCCAACTTGGAATAGTTTCCCAACTTCATGGAACTTATATTGGCCTTCACCTTCAAGAAAACATGATCAACCACTTTAAATTCCCTATGAGTTCTTCCTTGTTACCATAGTTTTTCTGCCTATCTTGGGAAGCCTTTAATTTTTTTTTTATCTTCAACATTTTCTCATCCATTTTTCCGAGCAACTTTGGCACAACCACTACTCTGTCAGTTGGGTTGTACCATCTTATTGGTGTGTTTCACTTTCTTCCATAAAGTGCCTCAAATGGGAGCATCTTCAGTGATGCTTGGTATCCATTGTTGTAGGAAAATTCTACCAAGTGTAGATA
>CBVK0101571420.1:0-17379 GCA_900067695.1 Picea abies | reverse complement strand
AACTTCTTGACTTCCCCCCCTTCAGTGTGAGACTATGACCTAGTGGGGGTGCTCAGGCCACTGAGTCTCCTCATCACCTCTCTAAGAGGTGGGGGACATTACATCATGGATCCATACTCTCTCTCTACATTCCAAACATAATTAAGGGTTTTCCTATTATTGGCATATTTGCAGAAAAAAAAATATATTTCCATCCCTTTCCCAAAACTAGATATCCCTGATCTTGATTCTCCATTATTTATCCATGTCAAGTAGGATTTGCCTTTTTTTTCTTCCATAAGTTTTATCTCCTCCTTTTGATTCTCTATGAGTAAACCAAAGCCTTCCTTGTTATAACAATAGTCCAAAAATTATTTAACTTATCTTAGTGTCCTATCATCCATATTTTTATTCTCAATAGACCAATTAATTTCAATCTTCTTTACCTTCTTTAGGTTTTGGTGAAATTGAATGGGGGTTGATTCATAAAGAGAAGCATACAAGGGCTTCCATGCATATTTTAGTTTATTTAGAAAATCTTCTTTCTTTAACCATTCAAGATTTAGTTTGAAGAGGATAGGGAGGGTTTCTTGTATTAGAACCACCTTCAATTTCCATTTATCCTCATTTTGTTCCTTTATCAGTCTCAAGTGTAAACCTTTTTTACATTTGGAAGAGTTTGAAACTAGGTAAACTTTGAATTTATTCCTTACATATTGATAGACATTTGAATGTATGGATAAGAGAATTATGTGATTTTTTACCATTTCCTTGAGTGTTTGTAGAACTTCACTTTTGAATGTTGTTGTAAAAGCTTTGGGACTTATTCAACTGCAAAATTTGTAGATCTAGTATCTACTTCAGAAGCTACAGAACATGGCATCAACTATAGAAGATGTAGAATGATGTTCATGAAAAAAACAAAGTCATGAAATCTATCTCTTAAACCGTTGATGCCACTTTTTATCGATATTTTTGAGGACCCATGTTAGTCAATCCCAATGACTATCCAAAGATAGAAAAACACAATTTTGTGTTTTATTTTGTGGCAGAGACAAAAGTCATTTTTGTAATTTTGTAAACAGTAATGTAAAATGGCCCAAGACAATGTTTCAAAGAGAGTTTATCTTTCAAATATACAAAACTAGCACAATGTATAAATCAACTCCTTTCTGGAAGCAAAGGAGTCGATTTGTATCTCGTTTCCTGAATGATTGGACTATAAAAAGTATCATTTTGTTAGGGACCTAACCTCCCTAACCCCTCACGTAGGTAGAATAATATATTTTCTATGTAATAAAGGCCAATATTAATAAGGCCTAGTAATAAGGAAGAATAAGTCAAATGTAAGAAGATCTAATAGAAGCTTCCGCTTCTAGAAGCTCTTCCTCTAGATTGTTATTTTGATAGATGGATTTAGTATAAATAGGAGTTGACGGCAAGGATGATTTTGATGATGGAAATTTATTTTAAAATGTAGAAACCTTGGTGAATATTACTAATCCTTCATATACAAACTATAAAATGTTTGGCGATATTTTTGTAAAAATATTCAAATTTCTAGGGATTTTATATAGTTTGTATAAAAGTTTGACAATTTTTAAGGTAAAATAATTGTATCCTATAGAATTTAGGTGAATAATTTTTAGAATAAAATATATTTGTTTGGGAAAAGCCATGGAAAATTATCCCATGATATAAATTTAGCACCTAAAATCATCCATGGTCGAGGGCATGAGAAGTTTTGTCTTGAGAATTATTGTAATAGAGCTCTACTCTGTTGGAGGTTTCCCCCTCGAAGAGGCAAGTGAAAATTGTTTCCTATCAACAAAGGTATTATTTTGGTGTTGTGGTTTCATCTATTGTGTTGTTTTGTTGTTATTCTCTGCAGGCTTTTTGTTTTCAGCTATTATAATAGATATGGTACCTTACAAGTGGTATTAGAGCACTTTCCTTGGAAAAAAATTGTGGGTTATTTTTTTCAGGGTAGAGACATATTCTAGTGTCTTAAATCTATAGAGATATATCATTCATCACATAAATCCACTATAACGGAACCATACACATAGGAACTACAAGTGGTACTTAAGTGCACATTGTTGGCCACCCTTGTAACCCTTGTTGGTACCCCTTCGAGTGGTATTGCATATGACAACACTTGTATATGGATCGACCTAGATATCCTTAAGCCCTCTGTAGATAAACCGATTGGTCATCTGAATTTTATAGTTCCACCAATAAAAACACTCAGGAAGATACTCTCTAGTACTTGGGTAGTCAAGTAGTACAACCAAGGGATTGGTCTAGCCTCCTTAGTTGGTTCCTTGAGATATTGGCTCGAGTACTATTGTTGGACCCCAGACATATATCAGAGAGCTATAGCATAGGGAAATTCCTTTTCTGTAGAAACCATAAATACCCTAACCCTTGGGATGGAAAAAGAAATAGAAAAAAAAAGATTTATTGTCATGCAACTTTACCTCCTTCATTCTGGTTGCAAAATTACTACACATTTTTTCCTGCAAAATTACTACATAATTTTTTCCAATTAATAATTTGGGCCTTTCAACACTACAATATTCTTCATATCAGAGTATAAATTCATAGGAGTAAAAAAAATGAATTATGGTTCCTATTGGCACCATTATTTGAGCCCTACCCCATAGGATTCCTCTCTTCACCCTGATCGCATTCATACATATCATTTTTCAACAATTTGTTTTTCTAGTGTACCTGAACTCCTTCCGACCCCCTTATTTGGGACTTACCCCATTGGGTTCCCCTTGTTTCCCTGATCATCATGAAACCATTTACCCATAACCCATTTTATGTTTGGTTCTAGCCATCCCTTTTCATTCCCCCCCTTCATCATGGCCCACACTCGTAGCCAAGACCTTGAAGCCTGCCTCAATTCCTTATCCTATGATTTCACAGAGACCTAGCAGTAAGTGAAGAAGATTAGTGCCTATATTACCACCATCAATAAAAACATGAATTCCACCATAGACGCAAAAATGGAAACCCTGAAACAAGACCTCTCTACCCAGCTTGGATCCTTCACTTGCTATATCTACGCCAAGTTGAATATCATTGGAGACCTTATCTCATCTAACCCACCTTTGCACCCTAAAGGTGAAACTTCCTCCAATTCCCAAACTTTTCATCCCCATCACTTTCAGCGTGACCTACCCCTTCTGCACGTGGATGTGAACAAATTTGATGGCTTGGATCCCACCAGTTGGGTAACTCAAATGGAACACTATTTCTCTTTGTACAACATTACAGATGACTTGACCAAACTTCAATATCGTGTTCTCCATCTAGATCAAGAACATTTGTAATGGTGGAAATAGAGAAAAAATGCATGTCAAGGGTATGTGGCTTGGAAACAATTTGTTTTAGAGATTTATGAAATCTTTTACACTGACACCAACCATTTAGGTCATTTGAAAAAGTTGAAACAATCTTGCATATTGGAAGACTTTATAGATTCTTTTGAGAGATCAAATATTCCACACGGAGGGAATGTCTAATGCTCTTTTCTTAGAATGATTTATCAGTGGCCTCAAGGGTGAGATCCATTCCCATGTCTAAATGGCTCACCCACAGATTTGGGTGGAAGCTACTAAAATAGATAATGAAGTACAATAGGTTATCTCTTATCAAACCATAAAACCTCCTTTATTCCTCGCACTAAACCAGTCACTCCCACTCCTCCTTCCACTCCAATAAAGATCCGTAAATTGACCCAGGAATAAATGGTTGAATGCTAACTCAAGGTCCTTTTTTATAATTGTGATGAAAAATATTTTCCTGGGCCCAGGTGCAAGGAAGAAAATCTTTTTATGGCCATCTTTGAGGATGTTTTTGAAGAAGAGATCAAGGCTCCCCCTGCAATCAAATCACCTGAACATAATGACCTAACTCCACCCTCAGACCCCTGAGAAGTTGAACCGGTCATTTCCCTAAATTCTCTCACTTGCTTCTCTACTCCCAAAACCCTCAAGCACATCAGTTACATTAAGCATTGGATTTTCATCATCCTTTTTGACAATGGAAACACCAATAATTTTGTTCATCAACGCATTTCCAGAGAAACTAGTTTCTATATCCAAGTAGTCAACAAATTTCAAATCATGATTTTCAATGGTGGGTCCATTAAATGTGGGAGGCATTACGAAAATGTGTGTCTCCAAATTGGTCAGTACCATATGAAATACCATATTTTTTCTATCGACATGGGTGGTTGTGACATTGTGCTGGGTGTCGAATTTTTAAGTACTTTGGGAACCATTCTCATGGATTTTAAGGAATTAACCATACAATTCAACTAGGAGGGCCAACATTATAAATTCCAAGGAATCATATCAAGTTCCCCTAAGATCATCAGTTCCCATCACATGGAAAATCTCCTAAAAAAGACTCATCTTGGAATTATTACACAACTCCATTCCATTCAAGCCACTAAGACACCCTCTGTGCCTCCTAACCTCCAATCCATCCTCTCCAAACATCAAGTTATATTTTCCACTCCCTAGGGAATTCCTCCTTCCCTTGGTCTTCATGACCATTGCATTCCCCTCGTACTCGGTATCCTTCCCCCTAATGTCCATTCCTATCGTCATCCCTTTTCCCAAAAAAATGAAATTGAGAAAATCATTCACGAATTTTTCACCATAGGCATTAGCCATCCTAGTAATATCCCTTATTATTCTCACATGGTCATGGTACTTAAAAAATAAGGATGTTTGTGCATGTGTCCTGAATTTTGCGCCCTCAACATACTCACCCTCAAAGACAAATTTCCCATTCATTTCATTGATGATCTCTTGTATGAATTAACTGGTGCCCAGTTCTCTACTAAACTTCATCTTTTTTCTGTCTACCACCAAATACGCATGAAAGAGGAAGACATTCCTAAGACCACATTTCAAACTCATGAGGGCCACTATGAATTCTTGGTCATTCCCTTTGGTTTGTGTAATGCTCCCTCCACTTTTCAAATCCTCATAAATCATGTCTTCCATCCTTTTCTCTATCATTTTGTCATAGTTTTCTTTGATTATATTATCATCTATAGTAAAACGTGGACCACCCATATTTCTCATGTGGATTGAGTTCTTCATCTAGTCTATCAACAACAAATTTTCCTCAAACAATCTAAATGTTCTTTTGGAGCCTCAGAAGTCAAGTAATTGGGTCATATTGTTAGCAAGGAAGGTGTCAGGGTGGTTGAATCTATGCAATATTGGCCTCGCCCTAAGACTCACAAAATATTGTGTGGTTTTCTGGGTTTAACAGGATATTATCACAAGTTTGTTGACAATTATGGAAGTATTACAACACCTCTCACTACTCTCATTAAAACATATTCTTTCACTTCCACTCTAGACATTTTTAGGTTACTACTCTTTGTTCTTACTCTTGGGTTGACCCAGGTTTAGATATGAAAAAGTTTCCAACAAAACCCTCTAAAACTATCGGCCTTCCTGGTAAACAAGAAGGAAACACAACACACATAATATATTGTGCAGTCTCACCCGAGATAGTCTTATGGGT
Organism: Picea abies; assembly: GCA_900067695.1. Lineage (NCBI taxonomy): Eukaryota > Viridiplantae > Streptophyta > Pinopsida > Pinales > Pinaceae > Picea > Picea abies. The sequence continues at coordinate 11,841 of CBVK0101571420.1, read as the reverse complement.
GATTGTAATGATCAGATGCTTGTAGTCTAGGAAAGAGTGGGGATATAGGATTTCAATTCATCTTCTTAATCCTTGATCTGGTGCTTCTTTCTATTATTCTTAATATCCATTCATATATTAAGTTTATTCATGCATTCTAACAAATATAACATATCTCACAAAAGTATTCATTCATCAAATAACTACGAAAAGAAAGTAATTATGCAATAAACACACCACATAACACAGGTGTTACCATGGTTCAACCCCTCCTGGGATACGTCCACAAATATCTGGCTTATGAGGCTCATTTAGTATGGTTCTGAAATATATGGTGTCGCGTGCACTACAAATTTGTTCATACAATCACAAAACAGACTCCACAACCTTTGTGAGGATGACTAGATCACACCATGATCCTTAGCCTATGCTATAACCCTCAAGGCATAACTACTTTTCTCCCCTACAACTCAACAACTTACAAAATTGGTATTTGATCTTACAATAGTTTCGTTGACTTAACAGACCAAAACTTAGCAACGCCCGACCTAGAACTCCTAGGTACTTATTTATACTATTTTTTTAGCTCATTGATGATTAGAATATCCTACAAAAAACCTAACCCTAATGTGGTTAGGTCTTCCTACATGCACTCCTGGCATGCTTTACTCACACGTGATTCTTTTCCTTCCCATTATCTTTTTTCAGTTATGGATTTTGTCCTCCAAACGTAGTATTCCTCAAAATAGGCCCGCATCCAACATGCCCCCAACATTGACATGTGGCTTGTCCCAAGCCACCTATCCATTGTGAACTCCCTGAAAAACCTCTACTAGGCTATGGAACTTGTCTTCAAGTTTCCTTCCTCTTGCCTGGACCTATGCAACTTTACATGTCAGTGCCTCTATTGAATGCGTTGTGATCTCCTCCTAGATCAATGTTGCTCCTCCTATTTGTTCCTACTCCATATTCAATTTTTCCTCCTCCAATTGCGCAATCAACTGTGCTAATTTCTCTTGGAGTGGTTCTACTTTTACCTGTCTCTCATGTTTCTGTCTCTACACAACATTCAAATGATCCTGCTGCTTCTTCATGTCATGATTACCTTTCAGGCACTTTGTGATTCTCATAGTTTTCTGTTGGTTCTTGAGCTATTGCATGGCTACACGTAGCCTCTCCTCCTCTTGTTCCCATTGTTGGACCTTCTCATCCTCATCCAACATTGTCTAGAGTTGCACCTCTATTTGAATCAATCATATTCTTGTGTTGACTTCTTCTTCCATTTATACCATTTGGAGTGCAACTTCTTGTTTCCTCTGTTCTCTCACCTCGAGAGGAGTTGTAGGAATCATTTTTTCTTTTAATTCCTCAATATCTTGCCTATAGTGTTCTATGGTTTTGGAAATAAGTTTAAGTTTATCCTCTTGATTATGATCTCGTGCGAGCCCCTCTCTGTACCATAAATTTTATTCATCTCCTTGGCCAGGGATTTTTCCTTTGTTTTCTCATTTAGGTACTGCACAAGGTTCTCACCCATTGATGGCAGCACTATGATGAGTGAAATAATCTCCACGTATATTGAGATGCGTTGTTCCAACCATAAGAATCCTCCATGGAGGACCACCATAAACTGTTTGACGTAGTTGTTTACTTCATTCCCCCTTCCAAAATGGGGAATTTCAAGAAGATTCAAAATTCCTGTGTTGGCCAGGCCTACTGCCCATAGTTTTAGTTGTAGGATTGTGTGTCCAAAGGGGCATGTCCCTATGATTTCCAGGTATACTTGTTGTGCAAAATTGGGGAATTTTCCAGCATCGACCACGTCGTGGTTTTAATATTTCAACTTCTCCACGCATCCCAGAAGTGTTGGCATGGTTTTTACTCCCCATGGAATGCGCGACAGTATGATGGCTGCATCAGGTTGTCTATGCATGGACCACACCATGGGTTGTTTTCCATTTCTTCTTGGAGGATAAATTGCAGTCCTAGCCTCCATTTGTCTCTTTTCTTCATCAGGGTCTGTTTGGCTGGTAATGTCTTCCACCAGACCCTCCTGTTGTTGTGCAGACTCTGCTCTGGGTGGTCTTGGTGTTGTGGAATCTGTGTGCATGCTAGCTTCACCATATGTTCATTGGGATTCTTTGATGCTCATAGATTATTGTACGGTGTGTTAGAAAAAATTCTTGTCTTGGGCCCGAGAGCATCTAGAGTTGCAGGTTGCACGAAGAACACCCAAGTGTAGCACGTAAAGCCCCATTTCAGGCTAAAAATCAAGTGAGCAGGCAAAATTACGTTGTCAACGGCCCAGATTCATCTATAAAAGCAGATCGATGGTCGACAAGAAATCGCGGTTAACGAAGTTGTGCCGAGGTTAGTGCAATGGATAGAGCCCATATTATGTGTAGGGAAAGATAGCAGCCATCCATCCAAAAGACACGTGGCGCGGGATCTAGTCGCGTCGGCGTTTCAACATTCGGGGATTCGAAGGGTGAAGGTTCCTTGTTGTTCTATGTCTCGAAACCCCGAACCCCGAAAGAAACAGAGGCACCCAAAGTCGGGCCCGCAATATTACGGGGCAATCTCAGCCATCCACCCATAGGAGACACCTGGCATGCGATTAGGTTCCTCGTCGTTTTTCCCATCGTGATTCCAAGGCTCAAGGTACAACATCGTTGGGAGATTTCAGGACCGTTAGATCTAGAGGGACGCGTGGTGCCAGATTAAGCCATCTTGACATTTCACTCATTGCAATTTCAAGAAGCAGGGATCAACCCCTTCCTATTCGCGAACGCCGAAAGAGGCTTTGAGAGTAAACATAGGGTCATAGCCTGTGGTCATTGGGGAAAGAAAGAGTTGCAAAAAAGGGGCCAAAGGTGTCGGGTTTCAGTCACATGGAGGCCCGTCATGACCTCCAGTTGCCCTCGGGCCTGACCTCGATCCTGGTATGCGTTTGGAGTAAATGAAGACAAGAAGGGGTGGTTGAAACCTCTCCTCATTCATTAAGTGTGAGGTATGGAGGGTCTGGCAAGAGGTCTGCTCGAGGGGATCCTGTGTACCCATTTTTCCAGAGAAGTCATGCTAAGTTCTCAACTAACCGGAGGAGGTATGCACACACTAGCTCAGTTTTTAATGGTTTAGCTACTCCCCTTATAGGAGCCATGCACAGTTCAAGTGGCGTTTGAAGAAGAATATCAGTACGAGTTTGACTGAAGGGACACCAAGCCTTGGGTGGTTGGGCATGCCTTTGTTAGGAGAATTTCTCTGAGTATATAAAATCAATCTTTGTATTTTGTAAAGTATCGATGGTTGAGCAAGGCTCCCGATTGTAAAGTTTTGATGCAACGCTGGTCGCTCTAGTTAATGTATAAGGCATTGGAGACTTCTTACTTTATGGATGTCAGCCTCTTTTCCATATCTTTGTTTACTATGTTAGAACAACTCCGAATTGGAGGATCCATTCAAGTTGTAGCTGTTATAGGATGATGTAGGTTGGATCATTGTAACAATTGCATTGTTTCTAATTGGTTCATGTGATTTTCTTAGCGCTGAATGACTTGGAATTGGAGGATCCAGTCTAGTCACCCCTCAGCTCCTTGAAAATCTAGACCAAGAGGATCTTGGCTTCTGAGTTTTTCTTCCTCAAGCTTCTGAAGGCCTGTTTTCCGAGGCAGTCTTGCTCACCCTTCTCACAAGTCTTCCATCTACCACCCCTTAATCAGTTTACTGACAGAAGTTGGATGAAGACCTCCCTTTCTTTCTACATACCAGACCCTGGTTCCTGTGTCAATGATGCTTTCCTGGGTCTCTTTCCATTCGACCACCCCCATTTATTAAATCATGACATAAAAACTGATGGACGTCAGGCTCTGCTCCTGCAAGCAATTCAGGAGTGACTTTCGTCGCCAACATTTATGGCGCCATTGTCGAGGACGAAGTTGAAAATTTTCCTTGGGATTGAATGACAATGATTAACTAATTCTGAAGGTGCATTAGATATTAGAATTATCAATATTTCTACTGTGCACCTGGAGACTCCACTGTGGTGACTCCATTGTTTCCACTTCTCTGTTTCAGCTATGGATACTGTTGGCACACCTGAAAGATAACCCAGAGGAGCTTTCTCGAGAAGGTTTCAGTGGCTTCTTTCTCAGCCTGAGAAGCTTCCTGGGGTAACGAAAACGTTAAGATCTGGCCTTTGATGGTGAACAAGGACTAGGCACATTTGAAGTTGTGCATCTTTCACCTGGCAAGTCCATGATTTGAGGATCGATTGGTGACTCCACTGGTTCGATATGGAGAAAATTTTGGCTCAAAGGTTTGCTTTCTATGACTTTTCTCAGATAGTTGGTTTTCCTAATGCACTTCCTGATAGAGACATATGGGAAAATTTCCTCCCTAAATTTCATGCAAAGAGTTGGGAGGTACCAGCTGAGCATTTACTGGACTTTCATGAGGTTATTCATCGACTTAATATCATGCATGAAGATGTCCAGATTAATCTCTTCAAGCATTCATTGAAGGGAGCTACTCTTGAATGGTGTCGGTCTCTTCCCGCTGCAAGCATCCTCTCTTTAACAGGTTTTCATACAACTTTCAATTCATTTTGTAAAGATTATTTTCCAGCTGATTGTTTGTATGAAAACTGTTGTGAGGATTTTTATTTGCTTCATGAAGCCTCTGTTGGCCCTGAAGACTAGGTCCATGATGAAGCTTTTACTATGGGGGAAAGCATTTTCCAGGAAAATATAGGGGTGTTGAATGTTATTAATTGTGTTAGCCCTAGAATGGAAGCATATGACATTATATCAAATGCCTCTATTCTTTTAGATATTCATAATGATCAACATGCCTCTTGTGGAAATTGTGAGTTTCTAGAGCAAATGTGGTCCATGGTAGATGACTCACCTAGATATCAGGTTGAAGCAGATGTTCCTAGCAGCTCTGCTCATGATGACGAAGACCCTCTCTTTTTAAAAGAGGGGTTATTTGTGGAAGAGGATTCTTCTCTTTTCCTCCAGGGGGTTTCTCATGAGATATTTTTACCTGGGATTAAAGAGAAAAAGATTATGTATGAGCAGCCAGAACCAGCAGGTCCCACTATCCCTAAAATGGAAATTTTTTACAGTGTCACTGTTCTGGAGGAGGATCACATCAATGAAGGACACCCCCTTTTTGATGTATATTATAGTGACGATGAGAAGCAAGCTTATCCTTCATTTGGTCACTATAAATATACTGAAGAGCCAGTCAGCAAGAAGAACCACCCCATGGTCCCTATTTATGATGAATATGAATCAGACTTGGGGGAGAGCCAGGAAGAAGAGCAGAAAGAACCAGTGGAACAGGTGACTTCATGCCCGGATCCCGTCCATTCACCTATGCAGAATCATGAAGTTCAACCCTGTAGGAGTAGCTATGGAGCAGAGCAGGCATGCTGCTACCCTTTTCACAGGGTTTTCCACTCATTCTATGATCCTGTTAGAGATTACATGGAGTGGCATGTCCTTTATGCCTTGGAGCCACCCTATTCCATATCAACTTCACCCTGTGAGGAGAAGTTAAAGAGTGTAGCCATTTTTCTTTCACGGTTACACCATCTGCTGGTGATCATCGACAGAAAGAAAGAGCTTCCCTTCAGGAAGTTACTTGATTGGCTATGGTGGAAGTTTGCTTTCACCTAGCCCAATGTAAAGTGTTTTATTAGTTTAGGATTGTATATAAATAATATCCTTTGAGCATGTATCTTTATTTTGTTGCTTTTATTTTTCGCCCTGTATTTTCAGCAGCGGGATGTTTTGATCCTGACTCCATAGCCCAACAACAAGGCACTGAAGGAATGGAATGAGTTCTTAGAGCATCACAGGGACGACTCTATCCCCCATGGAGCCTAATGTTAGCAACAATTCTTATCTTGGGCCTGAGAGCATCCAGAGCTACAGGTTGCACGAAGAACGCCCAAGCATAGCACGTAAAGCCCCATTTCAAGCTAAAAATCAAGTGAGCAGGCGAAATTACATTGTCAACGGCCCAAATTCATCTATAAAAGCAGATTGATGGTCGACGGGAAATCACGGTTAACGAAGTTGCGCCGAGGTTAGTGCAATGGATAGCGCCCATATTATGTGTAGGGAAAGATAACAGTCGTCCATCCAGAAGACGCATGGTGCGGGATCTAGTCACGTCGGCGTTTCGACATTCGGGGATTCGAAGGGTGAAGGTTCCTTGTTGTCCTATGTCTCGAAACGCCGAACCCTGAAAGCACCAAAGGCGCCCAAAGTCGAGCCCACAGTATTACAGGGAAATCTCAGCCGTCCACCCGTAGGAGACACCTGTCATGTGATTAGGTTCCTCATCGTTTCTCCCATCGCGATTCCAAGGGTCAAGGTACAACATCATTGGGAGATTTTAGAACCGTCAAATCTAGAGGGACGTGTGGTGCCAGATTAAGCTGTCTTGGTGTTTTTCTCATCGCAATTTCAAGAAGCAGGGATCAACCCCTTCTTATTCGTGAATGCTGAAAGCGCCTTTGAGAGTAAACACAAGGTCACAGCTTGTGGTAACTGGGGAAAGAAAGATTTGTGCAAAAGGGGCTAAAGGCATCAGGTTTCAGTCACAGAGAGGCCTGTCACGACCTCCAGTTGCCATCGGGCCTGACCTCGATCTTGGTTTGCGCTTGGAGTAAATGAAGACAAGAAGGGGTGTTTGAAACCTCTCCTCATTCATTAAGTGTGAGGTATGGAGGGTCTGGCAAATGGCCTACTCGAGGGGATCCTGTGTACCCATTTTTCCAGAGAAGTCATGCTAAGTTCTCAACTAGCCGGAGGAGGTCTGCACATGCTAGCTCAGTTTTTAATGGTTCAGCTACTCCCCTTATAGGATCCATGCGCAGTTAAAGTGGTGTTTGAAGAAGGATATCAGTATGAGTTTGACTGAAGGGACACCAAGCCTTAGGTGGTTGGGCTTGCCTTTGTTAGGTGAATTTCTCTGAGTATATAAACTCAGTCTTTGTATTTTGTAAAGTATCGATGGTTGAGCAAGGCTCCCGATTGTAAAGTTTTGATGCAGGGATGGTCGCTCTGGTTAATGTATAAGGCATTGGAGACTTCTTACTTTATGGATGTCAGCCTCTTTTCCATATCTTCATTTACTATGTTAGAAAATCTTGAAATTGGAGGATCCAATCGAGTTGTAGATGTTATAGGATGATGTAGGTTGGATCACTGTAACAGTTGCATTGTTTCTAATCAGTTCCTGTGATTTTCTTAGCGTTGAACGACTTGGAATTGGAGGATCTAGTCGAGTCACCCCTCAGCTCCTTGAAACTCTAGACTAAGAGGATCTTGGCTTCTGATTTTTTCTTCCTCAAGCTTCCGAAGGCCTGTTGCCCGAGGTAGTCTTGCTCACCCTTCTCACAAGTCTTCCATCTACCACACCTTAATCAGTTTACTGATAGAAGTTGGATCAAGACCTCCCTTGCTTTCTACATACTAGACCCTAGTTCCTGTGTCAATGTTTCTTTCCTGGGTCTCTTTCCATTCGACCACCCCCATTTATTAAATCGTGACATAAAAACTGATGGGCGTCGGGCTCTTCTCCTGCAAGCAATCCAGGAGTGACTTTCGTTGCCAACACGGTGCCTGTGTTATTTGTAGTATGACCCTATGTACCATTGCATGGGTCAATTTCCATGTTCGTTGTTGTTGGAGGTTATGTTTCTTCCACCACCAGTGTAGGGCTTGTTGGTTCTTCATGTGGTGAAGGAATCACATCCACATCGATGAATTCCTTTGTCTGGGTGGTACCCTAACACTGATTCTAGTTTTCCTCCCTACTTTTCTCGACACAACCATCTTCGGTGGTGTCATCCTGGGTATAGGTTAGTTTTTTCCGAATGGGTTGCAACTAGTTCGCACTATTTTCTTTGTCAATTCGCTTCTGCTCTCTATCACTGCAAGTTCATGATTTCACAATAAGTCTTATGTTCATCGTGTTTCCCCTTTATATAGAAAATGTTTTGAAGCTTCTCAAAGAATCTTCCTTGGATGCGATTAATGCAATTACACTTTATGAGTATGTTCCATTTAATTTCATAAATGCTTCTAGCTAGCGCCCTTTTTCTGTAGCCAACATTTTTTATTTATTTTCGGACCGTTTTTCCTTTTTCCTTTGTGCTTAAACTTTTTAAGTGCACCATTAATTTCCAGTGTGTTTTTTGGTTAGTGCATAGTATTATGCTTCCTGTTACGGATCTATTTCACGTGGACCTTTTTCCATTTTTCATGCCGAGCCAACTTTTTTTGCACACCATGTTTCCCAGTAATTTTTGTATTTTATTTAATTTCTATTTTTTTATTTGTTTTTCCTTCTTTTTATCCTTTTTATTTCTTTATCTCATTTTTCTATATTATCCTCTACTATATTATACTATGTACATGTTTTCTTACTACGCTATAACTTTTAAGAGTTAGGAGGTATATTGTCCCTGTACAGTTTTAGTCGACTCCCATTGATTAGTCCTTTCAGTTTTGTGCCTTCAAAGTCTTTTAATTTTATTGATCCCCCATCTGTGATAGTCTTCACTTCATATGGCCCCAACCAATGCCTTTTGAATTTACCAGGATGTTGAAAACATTTGTTTTCATAGAGCAAGACTAGGTCTCCCTCTGTGAAACTCTTCCTCTTGATATGTCTGTCATGCCAAGCTTTGTCTCTTTCTTTCTACACTTGTTAATGAAATCCTTTCAGAATCCTATCCTCTTCCATATCTATTACTTGATTGAGCTTTTTCCTTTATTGTGCCTCTTTCTATCATGTTGGTTATTGTTGCTACACAGAGGTTGGTTACCATAAATTCTAATGGTATTACTTATTCCTAACCATAAACCAATATGAATGGTGTCTATCCTATCATATTCTTACATGTAGTCCTATATTCCCATAGTACTGCTGGTATCTTCAAATCCCAATCATCTCTAGTGAAATTTCAAATCTTTGTCAAATCATTCTCCAAGATCTTATTGAAGGCTTCTACTATTCCATTTGCTTGAGGATGGTATGGTTTACTCTTCTAATAATAGACTTCAAACTCCTCAATCATAGCCTTGATAGTCTTGTTGATAAAGTGAGTACCTTGGTCACTCATCAAAATCCTTGGAAAACCAAATCTAATGATCACTTGCTCAAACAAGAAATGTGTTGCTATCTCTGCGCTACAATATTTTAATGGTGCTACCTCTACCCATATTGTTAAGTATTATGTCACAATGATGGTATATCTTGCTCCTGAACTTCTTGCTGGTGGATTAATTGGTCCCAAAAATTCTATTTCCCATTTTTCAAATACCTTCAAAGTTACTTGTGGTCTTAGGGGCATCTCATACCTTCTATTATGTTTACTAACCCTCTGAAAGACATCAAATATCTGGTAATATTCCTTAGCATCTCTGTGAGTTGTTGACCACCATAGTCCTGCATGCAATACCTTCTGCACGATATATTTTATTGCAAAGTGTCCTCCATCTATTCCCTCATGAGATTCTTCCATAATTCTAGTCCTTTCATGTTCTATTACACATCTTCTCAAAATGTTGTCTGCGCCCATTTTGTATAAGTGTACTGAAATAAATTGATAGTTTGTAGCTCTCACTACCTGATTTTTCTTCTGTGCAATGTTAAAATCTTGTGGCACAATCCTTGTACTCAAGTATTCAATAATATCAATAAAATATTCATCAGCTATTGGGACTGAAAATGACTGCACATTAGGGAAGTTGTCTTCCAAATTGGTAGGGTCTTCTACATTTTTTACCCTTGACAGGTGATCAAGTCCTGCATTCAGATTCCCTAGTTTTACTATCACTTCAAAATCAAATTCCTGAAATTACAATAGCCATCTATATATCCTCCCGCCAACACTAGCTTGTTGACTAGATATTTGAGGGTTGAATGATTTGTGAACATCTTAAAGTGTTTTCCCAATAAGTAATGTCTAAGATTCTACAGTACATAGACCATAGATAGGAATTCTCTTTCTGTAGTGTTGTAGTTCTGCTCTGATTTTGATAATTTTTTTCTAGAAAATGCTATAGGATGGTCCAAATCTCTTGCTCCTGGTTGTGCCATAATTGGTCCAAGTGCTATAGTTAATGCATCTACATGCACATGAAAATTATTTTCCCAATCTGGGAATACTAGAATAGGTGTTGTGACCATTTTTTCTTTTAGAGTGTCCAAACCTTGCTAATAATCCTCATTCCACTAAAATTTAGTATCTTTCTTTAACAATTTCTCCATTGGCGCAGTGATCTACACATACCCTTTTATAAATTTTCTATAGTATCATGTATGTTCCAATGTTTCTCTCAACTGGCACACTGATTTTGGTGGTGGTAAATTGACATTAACTGCAATATTGGCATGATCTACTAGAAATACTTGTTTTCACACTATGTGGCCCAATAATATTCCAAAAGGTGTCCCAAAAATGCATTGCTTGATATTCAATGATATCTGACACTCCCTGCATCTTTCCAACATTAGCCTTAATACTTCCACATGATCTTTTAATAAACTATATACAGTCCATTCATCCATATATGCTTCTAAAAACTAATGTATGAACTCCTTTAAATAAGCTATTACTACCCTTGAAAATATAGTTGGTTCATTCTTCATTCCAAAAAACATGACTGTATATTGGTAGGATCCACATTCTGTGGAAAAAGTGGTCTTGTACCTATCTTCTAGGAATATCTTGATCTGATGGTAACCTGAGAATCCATATGTAAATGAGTATGCCTCCTGGCCTCCCACATTATATAGGACTTCATCTGTAAAAGGTGTAGGGAAAGGGTCATGTAGGCAAGAATCATTCAGTTTCCTCAGATCTACACAAATAATTATCCCCCCTTGTTTCTTCTCTTGAACTACCATGGGGATTATCCATTCAGATTCCTCCACTAGTTCTATGATACCAACTTCCAACATTCTGTCAATTTATACTTTCACTTTCTTCTTATATATTGGATTTATTCTATACAGTCTATGTCATACATATCTAGCATCAGTTTTGAGAGGTATCTTCATCTCTCCTAGCTCTCTTTCTATGCCTTTCATCTCTGTAAAGGTTGTTGGGAATAGGTCATTGTAATCACATAGTAACTGTGTTATCTTGTCTATTGTTTGTTCATCCTAGTAGTCTCCAATGTTGGCCATTTTGGGATTCTCAGTTGTCCCAATGTTGAATTTATTTATTTTGATAGGCACAATGAATAATTGTGATTCTAAACATGGACCTTCCACATATCCTTCCCCTTCAAATTTTGTAATATGAATGTTGCACGGGTTGTCTTCCTCTGGTCCTTCTTCTTCTAGATGATAGCATGACAATATTTCCTTGACTGTCTGTATGTTCTATTGTTGATACTCTATCATGAGTTAAACCTCTAGTTCATAAATAAATATCACCCTTCTTATATGTTTGAGTGTTGAATCCATGTCAGGGTTCTCATGTTCAAATGAAAATGTTACTATAAAATTATGTTGTAATGTTGTCCATTCTACAGTGCTTCTGCGCAGTTCCTGGTCTAAATACCAATTTTCTGGAACTATTTCCAATGCGTGGATGAAGTGATGAGGAAATTCCTCTGGTGGTGTCATCCTCCATAGTTTTATGCATCTCTCCAAATGATCTATTGGTGCCCCTTTCTCATTGTATCTTTGCATCTTATTGCTCCCCTACTCTGCACTGAATCTAATGCACAATAGTCACTTATATTGGTAACTCAAATCCAAACATCAACTAGCTCTGATACTAGTTCAAGTTCAAAATCTAATGAGAAGAAAAATGTACATAAGCATAAA
>CBVK0101571408.1:0-14197 GCA_900067695.1 Picea abies | reverse complement strand
GTGTGTGTGTGTGTGTGTGTGTGTGTGTGTGTGTGTGTGTAATTTTAATTATTTATCTTATTTGTTATTTTAATTCTTGTTTTATTTATTTTGTTTATTTTATTCAATCTTTTTTATTATTTATTTATTTATTTATTGTTTATTTTTATTATTTATTTAATTTCATTTGTAGTTTTTCATGGATGTATAATTTTACGCAAATAATATGAACAACAAACATGGATTGGCTTAATGGTTAAAAACGTGTGTTTTATCCTCGGAGGTCACGAGTTCAAATCTAGTGGAGGGTAGGATAAATTTTGTAAATAGCTTTTTTCACTGATTATGATAAATTTCATTTTTATCTCTGTAAATATATTTTTTCTATTTTTTATTTTTCATTGTATTATATTTTCATCTTTCATTTTTTTCTTGATTTTGAAAGAGGGGAAATTAGAAAAAATCATACTACAAGCCGTAGGTCCCATGCCCGCCCAGATTCTATTCTCACTATCTGTAGCGGCTGAACCTTTTAATCATCTAAGTGTTTAACTCTCTCATGCGTGTGGGATGTATTTTTCAGGATGAAGATCAATGGTTCAGATTCACCCGTAGGCTATTTAACTCTCTCATGCGTGTGGGATGTATTTTTCAGGATGAAGATCAATGGTTCAGATTCACCCGTAGGCTAAATCAATGGTTGTTGAGTGACAATGTTCAAATGGCCATAACTTTTTCTATTGTTGTCGGAATGAGGCTCGTGATACCTCATTGGAAAGGTATAGAACTGAGGAACATAGTAGTATAGGTATCAAAGCTATACATATGACATATGATGAAATAAAATTCAGAAATTAGACACCACGGATTTGGGGGGGAAATTGGCCAAACCAACTTCAGGAAGCCATATATGGAGCTACGAGCAATGAAATCAAGAACATGAGGGCTTGATGGAAAGATAGAAGAGTGAAGAACAGGATGGGATAGGAATTTCTAGAATATTGAAAGCATAAATGGCCTGAAAATTAAAAACACAGGAAAAACCCGAATTCAAATGAAAAACCAGGTATGTTGACTTCAAATCGTCTTGTCTTGAGCTGCAAGAAACGAAATCGAGCAAGGAATATCTCAATGGAAAGATATGGAAAAGGATAAGAATCCACAATTATTTCATTCAGTAGAACAAAACCATAAATATCTAGAAAATTCTGAGGAACGGAAGATAACGCCAATGAGCAGAGTCAATGATTGTTTTTTAACGAATATCATTTGTAAACTGCCATAGGGCGAATGTAACCACCCAGGAATCTCTTCATATTCCATTTTTAACTCCCACATCCAAAGTTTTGAAATGTTAAAAAAATAAATTGGGGAGAAAATGAAAGGAACACTGAGGAGAACTCAAGAGTCTTTCTCTTGTCTTATAAAAGAGAACTCGTGGCATAGAGAAGTGGATTTTTCACTTTGTAACAAAAGATGGTACTATTACTTCTGAGTAATAGAGAGCATGAGGCATTTCGGAAATTTGCAACTTTGGTGGATGTACATGAGGCTATTATTTGTGCATTTTTCTTCTGTTTGAGTAGATAGGATTGTGTTGGATGAACTATTTCTGCAATCTATTATGTCTACTTATGTTGTCACATATTTCCTCATGGGTATAGAAATGATGTTATAAATGGATTGCTCAACCATTTATCTATGCATCTGTAGCATTATTTCTTTCATTTCCCATAAGAATACATGAATTTTTTCTGGTTCTAATGGTTATCTTTCTCTGTACTCATTCTATTAGTTTTTCTCCCGAGATAGGTTAGAATTAGTTATATTAGATTAGTTAGTTTTTAGTTAGTTTAGTCATAGAATTAGTTAGAAATATTTGGGGAGAAGTTCGTTGTCTTTCCCCTTTTTATTCTTTTAATTCTGAGTGGCAGTGAGGCCCATAAACTCGTGGGAAACGCTATACCAAACGAGAGTAGGTATGATTGGGACCTACCATCAAGTGTTTTCCCTCCTCTGATTGAACAGGTCATTATGTCACACTAACACAATGTTCCACCATTTCAGCCTCGACGTCGCTCTCATGAGCCCTACGTCACCTTTCTAGGGCATGACATCACCTAATTGGGGTTTATTTTGATGTAAAAATTGATATTTTGAATTTATGTAAATACAAAGTGAGGGTCGACCCCTAATGGTAGAGACATGAATTTGCATTGAAGTATTTTGAAATTTCTAGGGTTTCCATATAAAAATTCCTAACAAATCATTTCATTTTCATCACAACTTCTCACCTTTTGTGAGAGAACACATCTGAAATTTTCACCCTTTTAGGGTTATTGGATATTTTATCATATGCACTATCTCTTGGAGGTCAAGTGTGGATGCTTCTTTGCTGATTTTTGGATGGTATTGTTGCATATAGGGTTTATTCTTGTCATACCTTGGTGAAGTAAGTAAATTTCTTCAATTTAATCTTATGCTATTAAATGTTTCATGGTGAATTCTACTTGTTCATATTGAATATCTTGCTTGGTAAAACCCTAAGAGAGGAGCATAAGTGCTTCCTACTCTCACAAGGTTAATTTCATCTATAGTTTATGAAGGAAATCATACCTAGGGTTAGACTTCTAAATCCCTAAAGTGATAGCACTTTAGGATTTTATCCCTAGACTCTTGATTGTTGACCAAGGTGAAGCTACAAGAAGGGAGAAATGGTTTCTAGGGACCAAAAGTGCTTGCACCCTAGAAATTATACTCCTCAAGATTTAATCTCTAAGGCCCTAATGTTCTAGCACCTTAGAGATTGATTCCTACGTCTTCATTGCGTCTAGATCAAGTTCCAAGACTGGTTATGTTTTTCATTGTACAAGACTCCATAGCGCTAAGGCATGAATCCTTAAAACTCTCTTGTGGTGAAAGTGATAAACAAACTCTTTATTCTCAATCTCTCAAGTTATCTACTAACTTTACTAACACTAACTTGAGCTAATTTGATTGCAAACTTGTTGTTGTTGAAAACTTTTGCTACAACCATCTTAAAACACTTTTACTTGTTGCATACATTGATTAAAAGGTGGTTTAACTTGCCAGAAATTGCATCTAACAATCGGGTAATGTTCTATTGAGTTTGTGCTAAATTTATATTATCAATTGTTGCATTTCTGAGGCACATTTATTGTTGTTGTTACAAACTTGTACTTGTTTTCATAAACTATTATACTACTGCAAATTTGTACCAACTATAGAAAATTATCATTGTCTAGTGTCTTATGAGGTTTTGATTGCATGTTTATACTTGGAAATCAATCATATATATACTATAAGTTTTCTTGTTCCAGGAAGGTACTCAAACAACTCCATACCTCATCCATTTCACAGACCTATACTTCTCATTAGGCGATCAAGAGAGGGGGTGGTAGGATTGGCTAACAAACTTGCTACTTTGATCCCTTGAGTTCACCGAGGCCTCCCCTATGGTGAACCTCCTCCATCACTAAAACGAGGGGATTTCTTACTAAGGTAAAAATGATAGGATATCATGTAGTTACGCAAGATTTGGTGATCTTGTGTTGGAATTTGTACAACTATGAATCATGCGATAACATTTTGGCATTGTTTCCAGGGATGATTGAGTCATTCTCCTCAACGAAATATCATTTGGTAAGATTCTTCCAAAGCCCCTATCTTACAAGATTACCTAGTGATGCCACTGGGGGTGATTCCCTCACCTTCCTTTAATGATCCAAGGAAGATCATCTGGTGACTCCATTCATGACAACCCATAGTGGATGTCAATACACACCTTTCTTCCCCATGTCTCCTCCAAAATGGGAATCCAACAATGTGTTTGGGCCTTTGGATATGAGTAAAATATGTGGTTTTCCTCATGACATGCTTGAGAAGGATAACTCATGGATGCCTAAATTCTATGGCAGTGATGATATCAAGGGTGACTTTCATTTGACAATATTTTATGAAGGATCCAAACTCCACAAAGTTGGAAACCAACACTCAGATGTGATTATGAATATTTTCTCAGTCTCACTAATAGGGGAAGCTAGGGAATGGCACAACAACCTCCCAAGTAAAAGTATCAATATCTAGGAAGAACTTTAAAATGATTTCATAAAGAGGTGGGGTGATGAGAAGGATCTAGGCTTCTTGTCTTCTCAATTTGATGAGATACATAAATATGAGCAAGAATCTGTGAGGGAGTTCAATGATAGATTTAATACCCTAATAAAGGAATTCCCTTCCAAAAGTGCACCTATAGAGGAAACTTCCTTGAAAAAATATCTAGGCTCTTTTGAAGCACACTTCTTATTTTTACTAAATGATAAGTCCCCTGAAACTCTCAAGGAAGCCCAAATTTTTTCCTCTCAAATAGAGGACAATCTTAAAACTTGTGAACTTGATGACAATCTAGTAGTGAGCTCTTTCCAGCAAGAGGTTGTAAGCCTAGCAATTTCCCATAACGCTCTCATGAATAAGCTCGACACCTTAGAAGAAAAGTGTGCCCCTTGTCAACCAAACATGAGTAATATTGCTTGGGTAGATGTACCTTGTGAAAAACCATACCCCGTCAAGAGGAAGTGGCATGCCCAAGATCCAAATATTAGGGAAACTGAGATGCATTTCCAATCCTTCACGAATGAAGATTTGGAGGAGGAAGATATTTCCCCCGAGGAGGAAATTAATACTCCCACCCCTCGTATCCCTGAGGAGGGTGAAAATATTGTAGAAATTCCCCAGCCCGGTGATTTTCCATCACCACTTGATCCTAAGGAGGAAGAAAGGGTTAACGACCCTACTCCTCCACAAGACTTCAATATGGAAAAATATCGAGATGAGGGAGATCCTCCCATAATCCTTCATGTTGAGAACATGGGCCAAATAAATCGAAATCATGCACCTTTATTTATTTCTCTCTTGGTAAATGATTTCAGCCTCCACAATTGTATATTGGACTCATGTGCCTCCACCAACATTATTCCTTTAAGGGTCATGCAACAACTTGGCCTCAAAACCTCATGACCTTAGTAAAACGTGTGTGGAATATAATCTAAACCTATAATGGTTTCTGGCCTGATAAAGGACCTTGGGGTTAGCCTCACTACTTTCCTTGCATTTCCCTCATGATGGATGTCATCGTGATTGATATCCCTGATGCCTAGGGGTTTTGTTATCCAGGGAATGGGTCGTGACCTTGGGTGGTAACCTCCAAATGTATTTATTATATGCTACCATCTCTTAACCTAAAGGTGTCTTCCTCACCCTCTACAGAGAACCTATCGTTAGATACCAAGTCAAACCCCCAAAGGGTCCCATGGATGAAATATTTTTCTTAAGTGACAAAATGAGAAACTTTTATGCAACCGAACCAACATTCTGAATAGAACCTTGTTGAGATGCCAATGGGATATGGACCTTAGAGTTTGACGATTCTCACTCTATTTTTGGTTCAGGGATATGAATCATTCTCACAACTCCTTCCAAGGAGACATTTTACTTATCATATATACTTGAATATGATTGCACAAATAATGTTGTTGAATATGAAGCCTTGCTTGTAAGACTCAATCTATCCCTTGATATAAAAATAAGGTGCTTGAGGGTTGTAGGAGAATATGATCTAGTTGTTTCCCAGATAAATTTGAAGTTCGCTATGAAAAATGAAAGGTTGAAGAAGTATAGGGATTCAATGAGAGATGCCATGAAAATCTTTGATGAATTCTCAATCGAAGTAGTCCCTAGAGAAGAAAACCTTATGGATGACACCTCGATTATCTTTGCAGCTTCCACTCTACTACCTTGTGAGGGTCCTCTCCAAGACTTATACAAGATGGAAGTATTATTTATACCATTGGTACCTAACAACCTAGAACATTGGAAAGTCTTTGATGATGATGCCCAAATCTTGAGATTCATGTAAGGAAGTAAAGAGTTCTTTAATTCCCAAATGAATTTCCTAGTTGATTCCATGAACTTGGAAGTTATATACTTTCCCAATAACACTCTCCCAAAATGATGCATCCCCCTGGAACAAATGTTTGATAGACATGAAATTTATAATGGAAAACCTATTGTAGATCAATCCTATAAGGTGTTGGAGTTCAACATAGGGACAAAAATTGAGCCAAGAATGGTAAAAATAGGAAAGGGGACTACTAAGGAAGAAAGAATAGAAATAACTATATACCTTATCTGCCAATTTAAGGATGTTTTCACTTGGACTTATGATGACCCGAGAGCATACAGGATTGATGTTATTCAACACGATATTCCTCTAGTAGATGGAGCCAAACCTTTCAAACACAAGATGAGACATAGCAATCTGAAATTGGCACCCCAAGATCGGAAGAGCGTCGTGTAGGGAAACAAGATGAGACATAGCAATCTGAAATTGGCACCCCAAATTCATAAACAACTTCAAAAGATGGTAGACATCGATATCATAGTCCCTATCAGATATTCTTTGTGGATGTCCAACCTAGTGGTGGTTCAAAAGAAGAACAAAGAAATTAGACTATGTGTTGAATTTAGGAACCTTAACCAACTCTCATTAAAATATATCTACCATCTCCCAAACATGGAACATTTGTTGCAGAGAGTTATTGGTGTTGGGATGATGTCTATGTTGGACGGTTTCTCTGGTCCCAACCAATTCTTAGTCAAAAGGGAGGATCAACTTAATATCGCATTCACTACACCATGGGGAACTTTCATGTACCTAAGGATGCCTTTCGGCCTCATGAATGTTAGCTCTACTTTCCAAAGAGCAATGGATTTTTCTTTCAAAGATCTCTCTGAAAATATCATAGAAATACACCAAGATGATTTGACATTTGTGTCCGAAGAAAGGAATGTGAATGTTTCACACCTAAGAACAATATTTGAGTGGTGTAGAAAGTATGGTATTTGTTTCACACCTAAGAACAATATTTGAGTGGTGTAGAAAGTATGGTATTTCCCTTAATCCCAAGAATTCCATCTTTAGTGTAGATAAAGGGAATTTGTTGGGACACATGGTCTTGGAGGAATGCATTTCTATCGATCCAAAAAGTGTTGAATCGATCAAGAATATATGACCTCCCACTAACAAGAAGTATTTGCAATAATTCTTTGGAAAAATAAAATTTATCACGATTTATCCCAAATTTCGTCAAAAAGATCAAACCCATGAATGCCTTGCTTAAGAAAGATGTCACCTTTAGATGGGATAAAAATAGCATGAGATCCTTTGAATAAATTAAAGACGTTATCACCAAGGAACCTGTCCTAGTCAACCCTGACTACTCTCGTGACTTCATAATTTTCTCATTCACTTCTCAAGACATTATAGTTGGAGTGTTGTTACAGAAAAATAAGGATGACTATGAGAAACCAATTACTTTCATGATTAAATCCCTCATAAATGCGGAATTGAACTACTCCATCACTGAGAAGCAAGCTTATGCCCTTTTCAAATCCCTTAATCACTTTAGAAGTTATATCGGGTACAACAAGATCAAAGCTTATGTGCCTTATCCTATCGTAAAAATGTTCTATCACAGCAAGATTTCCTAGGAACTAGGGGAAAGCAGGTGTCCAAAATCCAAGCATATTATTTAGAGATAAAACCCACCAATACTATCAAAGGGAAATGTCTAGACCAAATGTTGACTGAGAGCAACAATGATGCCATAGGATTAGGAGAGAATGAAAAAGTCAATGTGATAGTGAGTGAATTAGAACATGATGAGTGGTATGCAGACATTATCTACTACCTAAAGAACCTTTCATGCCCTGACCACTTAGTAGAGCACAAGAACAGAGTCTTGAAGTTGAAATCCATGAAGTATTTCTTGACCCAGGATGGTCTGGGTTGGAAGAACCTTGATGAAATCATCCTTAAATGAGTGAATAAATATGAAGCGAACCATTTGATTAAGGAACTCAATTTAGGGTATTGTGGTGGTCACCTTTTTTCTCGTACTACCGCACATAAGATCCTAAGGGTAGGATATTATTGGCCCGTGTTTTTCACTGATAGTCATCGTCATGTCAGATAATTCCAACCTTTCCAATTCTTCATAGGAAAACATCGACTCCATGTGTTTCCTTTGAAACTATTCATTGTTCAAGATCCTTTTCAATAATGGGGTCTAGACCTCATTGGTGAATTCAAGGATAACTCCAACAATGGATATCATTGGGTTTTGACTGCTATATATTATTTCACTAGATGAGTAGAGGCCATCCCAATGAAAAATGGAACTGAGGAAGTTGTCATGAGTTTCCTCGAGGACTTGATCATAACAATATTTGGTACCCCTGCCAAGATTACTACTAACAATGCTAAATCCTTTATCTCCCTTGCATTGGTGTAATTTTGTTTCAATTACGGGATCGTCTTATACCACTCTTCCAACTACTATCCCTAGGGGAATGGATTAGCATAATTGAGTAATAAAAAAAATATCAATATTGTAGGGGAAAACAAGAAGGCATGTGATAGTAAGATCAAGTACGCCTTGTGAGATGATCACATTGCAACAGAGAATTCCACAAGAAATACCTCGTTTGAGCTTGTATATGGATTGGAAGCTAAGTTTCCCATCAACCTCCAGATTCCTACCCTTTGTTTCTCACAACAATAGATGACTGATAAGGAGGCTCTGCAAGGAAGAATCGATCAACTAGTAGAACTAGATGAATCTAGGAGGACTGCTTTGGATCAAATGACACACAACCAAGAGAAAATTGAGGGAATATTTGATTGCAAAGCAACAGATAGAGTATTCAAAGAAGGAGACAAAGTGCTATTGTGGGATAAAATAAGGGAGAAATCAAGAATGCATAAGAAGCTAGATATCATGTGGACTGGACCCTACAAGATTGTAAACAAAGCAGGTCTCAACTCGTTCAACTTGGCCACGCTTGAACAAGAAAGGCTAAAGTTACCTGATAACATAAGCCCTCTCAAAATTTATTTCCTTGATCGAACATGACTGACATATATTAGAGTAGGTAGGTTAGAGTAGGCATTTGCATCATGCATTGCATTGTATGTGTGTTGCAACATGCATATCATGGTATTGTAGTTGCATCTTGCTTGGATTTGCATACATGCTTATGATTTACATATTATTTTATTGCATCATTTCATATTTCTATGTTACATTATTATGTTTTGCATACTCGTATTAATGTGTTAGAACAAAAATGTCAAAAAAACATTATTTTCAAGTTTTTCTCTAGATTTTTTATAGTTAGCATATTGTCTCATATGAATAAGGGGTGAGTGCACCACCTCCGATACTCTGAAATTTTACATGAGAATGTGTAGGCATAGGTCATACCAAGAGATGTTGATGATATCATGTGCTCTACGGTGAGCACATGTCCCCATGTAGGTGCTATATATTACCCCCCCAGTCTAGGGGTAACTAAGGAGATCATGTCTTGAGTCTGCAAGTAGCATACATGGAGTAACGAGAGTCAGATTGACCAGCAA
The DNA here is from genome assembly GCA_900067695.1 of Picea abies. Lineage (NCBI taxonomy): Eukaryota > Viridiplantae > Streptophyta > Pinopsida > Pinales > Pinaceae > Picea > Picea abies. The sequence continues at coordinate 4,719 of CBVK0101571408.1, read as the reverse complement.
AATGCACATTGTCCCTCTTATTCATGTTGATCACCACTCATCGCCAATAGTAGAGCAACATCCATTACATCAGGTTTGGATCCCAGAAGATAGTGGGTATTTCTTCATGAGGTAACAATTATGGTGTCATGGTAAGTGTCACTTTAATATTTGAATAATTTGAGCATGTTGCAAAGAATCCTTTCTTGATTATGGAATGTTTGCTTGGAAATTATACCTTTTTCCTAATTTCACCTTGTTGGTTGTCATTATGTCCTAGTAAGTTGGTCACCCTTAGGAAAATGGTTACTATTGGGTAGTTCCTTGAAGGGCCATCGTACCATTCCCATTCATACTTACCGTTTTCCACACTTCTTCCCCTTTGTTTCCTTATCTTTTTGGTTCTTGGGTTCATTGACCCTGAGAAGGGATTGTACCTCATTTCATGGGAAGAAGGGGATAAAGTCCCAGAAGCGTTGTAGATGGAAAAAGTTAAAATCCAATCATGATCCTTCCAGATTCCCTCTCTAAGGTCCTAAGAGCAATGAAACACTTCTCCATAAAAAACAAGGACCTTCTAAACATATAATTAATAAATATACCTCTTGTTGAGGAAATACATTTTGTGGTGTCTCTTACTTTCCATTATATATGGCACTCTGTGTGTTTCTATCTTCAAGTGGCATTGTCATAATACTTACTTTCCATTGCACATAGTACTCAATTTTTCAGACCATAATAAATTAAAGGCGATGAAAAGGCTTGGAAAAATTTTGCATCACGGATGAAGGGAAGCACACCCTCCACGAAGGTACCCATAAATGAGACAATATGAACCCTTGTATGTCAAGAACCCCATGGCTAGAAGTCTTTCTCCAATCCACCTCATGTTCATTATATGACTTAGATGGGGTCTTCTTGGGAAACATTCCTTGACTTGGAAATTGGTCTACCTAATAGGGCACCTTGACACCCCTCACATACCTAAATTTGGTAGAGTTTATAAGGTCTTTGAGAAGTTGTTTAATTTGAAAAGGGGGATTTGATGCACATGTTTGGGTGGTTCTCTTATTTTAATTTGAAAAGGGGGATTTGATGCACATGTTTGGGTGGTTCTCTTATTATATGTGTATTACTTGAAATGATTCATATGACTTGTGGAACCTTGGAGGCCATACTTGTTCGTCTTTGCAGGACCTTGCCTTGTGAAATCTATTCATGAAGGAATTATGCCACTTGTACCTTCATAGAGGCTTGTAACCCCATGAGATGGATGTTAAACCCCACATATGGGGCACCATTGATGATGAGAATTGCACATGGAAGATAAAGGAAGTTTCCTTTGGAGTCATCCTAACATCATTGGAGGTTGAGCTTGCACCCTTCTCCACTTGGGTGTTGGCCTTTAGAGGCCTAGGACGTCATCCCTCAAGCCCTTGATGTCACTTTTGGGATATGATTTGATGGAGCATGAGGTGATTTGACAGGAGGATTCCATGGAATGAAACTTTGACACTTGATATCATGACACATGGCCTTTGGAGGCTCAATGTTCCACCATTTCATCCTTAGCATCACTCTCATGAGCACTATGTCACCCTTATAGGGAATGACATCATCTTATTGGGGTTTATTTTGATGTAAAATTTGATATTTTGAATTTATGTAAATACAAAGTGAGAGGTCGACCCCTAATTGTAGAGACATGAATTTTCGTTGAAGTTTTTTTATATTGCTAGGGTTTCCATATATATATGGCTAGCAAATCATTTCATTTTTATCGCAACTTCTCACCTTTTGTGAGAGAACACATCTTAAATTTTCTCCCTTTTAGGGTTATTCGCTCTTTTACCTTATGCGCTATCTCTTGGAGGTCAAGTGTGGATGCTTCTTTGCTGATTTTTGGATGGTATTGTTGCAATTAGGGTTTATTCTTGTCATATATTGGTGAAGTAAGTAAATTTATGCAATTTTATCTTATGTTATTAATGTTTCATGCTGAATTTTACTTGTTCATATTGAAGATCTTGCTTGGTAAAACCCTAAGAGAGGAGAATAAGTGCTTCCTCCTCTCACATTGCTTGGTAAAACCCTAAGAGAGGAGAATAAGTGCTTCCTCCTCTCACAAGGTTAATTTCATCCATAGATTTGTAAAGGAAATCCTACCTAGGGTTATACTTCTAAAGTCCTAAAGTGATAGCACTTTAGGATTTTAGCCCTAGACTCTTGATTGTTGACCTAGGTGAAGCTACAAGAAGGGAAAAAAAAAATATAGGGCCCAAAATTTCTTGCACCCTAGAATTTCTCCTCCTTGAGATTTAATCTCTAAGGCCCTAATGTGATAGCACCTTAGAGATTGATTCCTACCCCTGGGTTGCATCTATATCAATTTCCAAAACTAGTTGTGTTTGTTGTTTTACAAGACTCCATAGCCCTAAGACACTAATGATTAAAGCTCTCTTGTGTTGAAAGTGATCGAAAAACTCTTTATTCTCAATCTCTCAAGTTATCTACTAACTTTGCTAACACTAACTTGAGCTAATTTGATTGCAAACTTTCTATTGTTGCAAAATTTTGCTTCAACCATCTTAAAACACTTTTATTTGCTGCATACATTTATTAAAAGGTGGTTTAACTTGCCATAAATTGCATCTAAAAATTGTGTAATGTTTTATTGAGTTTGTGCTAAATCTCTATTATCAATTGTTGCATTTTTTAGTCATATTTATTTTTGTTGTTACAAACTTTCACTTATTTTCATAAATTGTTATACTACTACAAATTTGTACCAGCTATAGCTAATTATCATTTTCTAGTGTCCTATGAGGTTTTGATTGCAAGTTTATACTTGTAAATCAATCATATATGCTATAAGTGTTCTTGTTCCAGGTGTTAACTCCCAAAATGAAACTGCCCTTTCGGCCGAGTTTGGGTGGATATCATAATTTTCAGTGGTAGCTTCAAATCATTTTCGAGTTTTTTAGGTTCAGAAAATTTTTGGTTTTTTAGTTTCTTAAGTTACCAGGCATACTTAGCTTACAGCCCTAAGTAGTTTCCTGGAGTGTTAACACCAGGAAGGTACTCAAACATCTACATACCTCATCCATTTCACAAACCTAGACTTCTCATTATGTGATGAAGAGAGGGGGAGATAGGCTTGGCTAACAAACTTGCTACTTTGATCCCTTGAGGTCACCGATGAAGCTTCCCCTATGGTGGACCTCCTCCATCACTAAAAAAAGGTGATTTCTTACTAAGGTGAAAGTGATAGGATATCTGATAGTTACATAAGATTTGGTGATCTTGTGTTGGGATTTGCACAACTACAAATCCTATGATAACACGATGTACATGAATTGGTCTACAAATATCTTGAAACCATTTTGTTGACCTTCGTCTTGAACAATCTTGTCCATTCTAAAACCATAAGAGGATTACCTTGTTGATCAATTGTGTTCAATCCTAAATTCTCAAAATGATTAAACTGACAATACACGATGAGATAAATCAAGTAGAATTGATATCTAAAACATTTCAAAGATGGAAACTTGATAAATTGATCATGTGTGACATTGAACAAATATTTAGAGTAAGTAAACCTTTATTTCTATGTTATTATAAGAATAAACCCCAAAATTGTTTCATCAATAGTGTAATCATTATCATATCCCATTATCAAGAAAGAAATTGCAATGACCTCTCTGGATAAAGATGAGAAAACTTTTCTTGAAAGAGGTAAGGTTAACTTAGGACTGTTTGAATTTTCTAGTAATAGCTTCACCAATAAATTATATTTTTTTTCAATTCATAAGGACTTGAATTGTGTGCTTAGAGATTCTTCATCAAGGGGTGTTTTATTATTTGGAAGTAGTAGCATTTCATATATTTCATCTAAATTATTAGGGATAATCACTCGAGAACCATCTGTAGACATTACAAATCTTTGTGTTGGATCATAAAGTCCCGAGCACATTAAAATAAATTCATGAAAATGAAAAGTTGATGGAATGGTTGCTTTCCACATAAGGTCACATTCCCGAGTCAGAAAAATATCACGGGCATCATACTCTAAATTGTTGATAAGTTCCTTGACAAATTTCTTAAGCGCTCTTCACAGTAAGTTTAGGTTCAAAGATATATTTGTCTCTATCAATCAAATGGTTGGGATCAAGGTTTTTATAATGGGTTGTGAAGGGATAGAAAGTTTCCCCCTCAAGGCCATGGTTTCTTACAGCTCAAATATACACCTCTTTATAATTTATAGAGTGATGGATCAAATATAATAGATTAAAAAAGGAGAGGTGATAGTACCCATCTACATAATTTTTTTAGATTTGGATGCCAGATTTATTTCTTGCAAATTCCATGACAAGTAAATTAAACATATTGTTAATGTAGGCAAAAATGTCTAGTTATTCATGCATTTAAGTGTCAACCTGGGGTCTGATTATTTCTGAAATAATGTGCATTATTTATGCAGATTTAGGATTCATTATTGCCTTGCCTATTTATAATTATTTCTACTTTTTTAAAACAAAATAAAAGGATGTATTCCTATTTAAGAAAAAGGGTTGTAAACATGATTGTAAATATTTATCGGAAATGTAAATTACAAAAATCAAAATTCTATCAGATTATAGTCAAACATATAAGACTAATTCTACAAAATGACACAATGATTTGCTACAATAATAATTTATTAACAACTCTCCTTCATCTTATTAGAGGACAACTAACTAT
>CBVK0101571393.1:0-36423 GCA_900067695.1 Picea abies | reverse complement strand
ACCTTAAAGGTACAATGGATTATGGACTCAGTTATGATGGAGATCATGACTTCACATTGAGTGCATATACTGATGCAGATTGGGCAGGAAGCGTTGCAAACAGAAAAAACAGTTTCAGATGCTGTTTCAGTTTGGGATCAGCCATGATCTCGTGGCAGAGTAGGAAGCAATCCAGTATTGCTCTTAACACAACGAAAGCAGAGTACATTGCCGCATGTTTTGCTAGCTGCGAAGTTATATGGCTTTGAAAGTTGCTGACTGGCCTATTTGACTTGGAGATGAGAGAAACCGTGATTCTATGTGACAACCAAAGCTGCATAAAGATGACAGAGAATCCTGTATTCCACGACAGGTTGAAGCACATAGAAATCCGCTATCATTTCATCCGTGACATGGTACAAAGAGGAGCCTTGAAGCTCCAGTACATTAGCATGGATGAATAGGTCGCTGACATGTTGACCAAACCTCTATCTCGTGTAAAGTTTGAACACTTTCGAGATAAGCTTGGTATAATCCGAAAGGACTCTCCCTGAAAGGGGGAGTATATATATTTATTCCTTGCTTCTGACCTCTCTGTTAGACGTAAAGCAAGATGAGTCATTGCTTCTGACCTCGTTGTTAGACGTAAATCATGACGATGTGTGATCCTTTCTTCTGACCTCGTTGTTAGACGTAAAGCAAGAAGAGTCATTGCTTTTGACCTCGCTGTTAGATGTAAAACATGACGCTGTGTGTTCCTTGCTTCTGAACTTGCTGTTAGACGTAAAACAAGATGAGTCATTGCTTCTGACCTCGCTGTTAGACGCAAAGCATGACGCTGTGTGATTCCCTTATTCTGACCTAGTTGTTAGACGTAAAGCAAGATGATGATTCCTCGCTTCTGACCTCGTTGTTAGACGTAAAGCGAGATGTTGATGTGTTCCTTACTTCTGACCTAGTTGTTAGACGTAAAGCAAGATGATTCCTTGCTTCTGACCTTGTTGTTAGACGTAAAGCAAGATGTGACTAACACTGAGCTACCAGCTTATCCGCTGTGACATTGAGGCAGTGTAGTACTGAGATGTGCCAACCTAGTGCTGTGATGAGGTATCATTTTGATACATATTGATGCAGATGATGATGGCATTCTTTCGAGAATGATGATGCTGTCGATGAAGAAAACTTCCGATGACTTGTAAATGTGCTAGCCAATGTTTCAATATGATAATGACGATACTGTCCTCATGATGCCACTAATGATGCAGACCTCTCTCGCCTGATGCTGTTGAAGAAGACACTTCTTGTTAAGGGTGAGTGTTGAAATAATGTAACTGCGAAGAGTATTCTTATTATTATTGTTATTTTATTCATTGGATTAATCTTCATTGTAGATTAATCATGTTGGTAATTGTATTAGGACCAAATCCCCTTTTGCGGATTGGTCATCGGACAATTATAATAGGCAGAATAAAAAGTCGGCCCCAACAATTATTATTGAGTCCCAAAATTAAATTAAAGGTGGGTTTACCCACCCAGAGTGAGAGGTTGGCCTTGCCAGTAAAGCCCCCTCACACGTGCCAGTCTTGTATATATAGGGAGGCTAGTGCCTCACTTTAACACACAACTCACTTGCTCATTCTCTTATGAGGCAAGCTGCAATTACCAGTTGGAGAGAGGGAGAAGAGTGACACATCTTTTGGAGAGAACTATCTGTATTGGTTTGAGTTATCTCTTGAACATTGTATTGACAATTTATGATAAGGAAGTTTTTGCTGGGTTTTCTTTCCCTAGAGGGTTTCCTAGGATAAACGTTGTCTCTTGTGAATGTGTATTTTTCAGTGATCTTGTTCTTATGATGCTCTTATCTATTGAAATGAAAAGCACTGTAATAATGGCATAAACATTAACACATATTAATTTGACTAAGAGAGTAAATGTATCAAACACATTTAGAAGTGAATCAAATAGTGGAACTTGAAAATCTCTACTAAAGTGGATTATGATGGAACCATATTTTTCTAACCGTGAAGGGTTGCACGCTGTGATGGCTCTTTGTACATATCATTCAAACTGTAGATGCATTCCGTATGCTATTCATTAACATTGCAGAAAGGGTGATTATTGGAAACTTTGTTAAATACAAAAGATGAATTATGCCAATGGAATGTATAAAGGGAAGCAAATGAATATATTTGTAGTGTAGCATACCAATATAACAATAGAATGTATCACTGAATAAGATCTAATAGACGAGATTCTAGAAGTCAAATTGGTTTTGATTACAGCCCCTTAGCAATATGGAGCAGGAACAAACTTTGAGAGAAGTAGGTGATTTGATCTTGGTTATTTTTTGCATGCCATTGTTCACCTTTGGAGAATTTATATGTGATGTCATTAGAAATAGGTGAACATTGAATTGATTTATCTAAGATACTTAAGCAGTTCATTGGCAACTAAACTCAAATTAGTCACGTGAAAAGGATCAAATTAACATGGTGATTTAGTAGGATACTTACAAAAGATTATAGTTTTTATTGATATTATGGTAGCTGTGAGAGGTATTAACCTCCACATGTAACCCTAACGAGACTAGAATATTCCAGGAAGCAAGAGAAACCCTAAAATGTTGGTTAATAACCCTAGGGGGCAAGTCGACTCAATAGAATATTTATTATTGAGTTATTATCCTCCAAAGAAGTAGAAGTCAACTTAGTTAGGTCACTTGGAGGACTATAAATAAGAGGGCGCTAGAGCTCATTTGTGACCTCACCTCTCACAATTCCATAAGGCCAGTGGTGCGCAAGTTTGGAGAGAAGCTGCATAAATAAGATGACCCTAGAGCTCATTTGTGACCTCACCTCTTACAACTCCATAAGGTCAGTGGTGCGCAAGTTTGGAGAGGAGCTGTAGCTGTTGCAACTGTAAAATTTCAATATTGTCTTGGACTTTCTCTTTGGTTATGGTTTGGACTTTCTCCCTGGTACGCTAGCTCTGGAGAGTGGTACGCTACCTTGATTGGCTATTGGTTCTAGGTTTTGATTCCGAAATTATTCTCTCTGTCAAGGTTAAGGTGCTCGGGGGTGGCCTTTGTGCCTATGGTTGGGTGACAATATTGTTATATTGTTTATGGTGAAATGAGCACACCTACTATTCTAACAGGTTATGGGATCACACTATTTTTGGATAGTCTAATTATTGGAAGATAGATTGGGAGGATTTGCTTAGTTACAATTGCAGTTGTAGTCAAAGTTTTGCTGCAACAACAAAACCCTAACCCTCTTTTTAAGGAATCTTAAGTGAAGAGATTGACCTAATTTTTGGATATCCTAGTGCGCCCTAGCATAACGCACCTCATGGTAATCTCAGCAAGCTAAGACGTCAAGTTTGAGTTTTTGGTCAAAGTCAAAGGTTGACCAAATCAAAACAATCATGAATTACTCTATGAAGTCAGAAAACAAGTTACAAGCGACTTCTAACTTCAAAGCATGGAAGACAAGGATTGACCTCATCCTTGCCAAGAATAAAGTGTTGGATATCATGAAAGACAAGATCATGGAACCACAATTTGAAGCGGGAAAATAGAAGGAACCTTAGAACATTGCAGTTATGGAGAAGTTCAAGGACAATGACATCAACGCTATGAGTATCATAGTGGATTTTGTAAAAGACCACTTGATACATTACATCTCTCATCTTGACTCATCTAAGAAGATGTACGATGCCCTAATTAACCTCTTCTCAATCAAAAACATTGGACAGTAATGAATCTAAAGAACGAGCTCCGTGACATGAAAATGAATGATGATGACATCATAACTGTTGATATTATGGTAGTTGCGGGAGGTATTTAAATCCATGTGTAAACCTAACGAGAATAGAATATTTTGGGAAGCAAGAAGAAACCCTAATGAGTTGGCTAATAACCCTAGAAGACAAGTCGACTCAAGAGGATAATTTGTATTAGGTTATTAGCCTCCAAGAGAAGAAGTCGACTAGAAGAAATAATATATAATGAGTAAATAGGTACCCATAATGAGAAGTCGGCCCACGCAGTTAGCCATAATTAGTATAAGTAGAGGAGGCCAGTCTTCATTCTGGCAAGGCATTCTTAGAACTGTAGAGCTCACTTGTGCGCACTGTAGTTAGCCAGTTTGTGCGCAAGGTTGGAGGAGAGTTGTCATTGCAGCTAGCAGAATACGTTTTGGCTTGGACTATTTGATCAGATCTTGTTTGGTGCGCTATCCTTGGAGAAAGGTGCGCTACCCTTTGTTTGGCTATCTAGCCTAGGGTTTGCTTTCGGAGTGATTCTTTGTCAAGGTTAAGGTGCTCGGAGGGTGGCTTCGGCCTATGGTTGGGTGACAATAAAGATATTGTCTATGGTAAGACGATCACATACATCATATTCTAATAGGTTATGGGCCCACACCTCCTTCATTCAGTCTAACCACTAGAAGGGAGCATAGCCATAAAGATACTAAGCTCGTTGAAGAACAACTGCTAGGGTTTCTAGCATGAGCAATTACTAAAGCACTGCCACTAGGGTTACTAGCAGGTGTAGTTGTAGAAACCCTAATCCTCTCGTTGAAGTACCTTAAGTGAAGGGATTGACCCAATTTCCGGATAGACCAGTGCACTCTAGCCTAGTGCACCTCCTAGTACTCTCAGCAAGTTAAGATGTCAAGTTTGAGTTTTTGGTCAAATCTAGGGTTCACCAAGTCAAGGCAACCATGACTTACTCTATGAAGTCAGAAAACAAGTTAGATGGAGCTTTTAACTTCAGAGAGTGGAAGAAAATGATTGACCTCATCCTTTCCAAGAATAAAGTGTTGGATATCGTGAAAGGAAAGATCGTGAAACTAGAGTTTGAAGAAGTAAAAGAGAAGGAACCGCAGAACGTTGCAGTTATGAAAAAGTTCAAAGACGGTGACATCAATTCCATGAGTATCATAGTGGATTCTATAAAATACCACTTGATACCCTACATCTCCCATCTTGACACATCGAAGAAGATGTACGATGCCCTAACAAATCTCTTCTCAGTCAGAAACATTGAACAAGTAACGAGTCTGAAGAATGAGCTTCGTGACATGAAGATGAACGATGACGACAACATAACATCATACCTTGTAAGGATCTCTCAGTTAAGAGATCAACTACAAGCTATTGAATAAATCATCTCAGAGAAGGAACTGGTAAATATAGTACTTAATGGTATTCCCAAGAAATGGGATGCATTTGCCGCAAGCATGAACACAAGGAAGGAGTATTCTACATTTGAAGAACTTTGGACTTGCTGTGCACAAGAATAATCAAGGATTAGTGCAAAAAAGAAACCTCAAAAGAAATACGATGATCAAGCCTTCACAACAAGATTCAAGAATTTAAGGAACAAAACGAAGTTTGGCTCAAGGAAGATGTAAAATCAAGAGAAAGATATGTCAGAAATACAATGCTTCAACTGTTGAAAATACAGTCACTACAAGAATCATTGCCCCGAGCTAAAGAAAAGGAAGAAGACACACGAAGCATCAGTTGCCGAAGAAAAGGAACCTACAAAGAAGACTAAGCAAGATGAAAAATACTTCTTCTTCTGAGACAAGGTAACAATACTCTTCATAGTTCTTATATATACCATGCTTTCTGTACATATCTTGCATATCTATTTTTTAGAAGATAATATGTTCCAAGAGAAGAACAACAAGACTGCTATCACTATGACTATAATACAATTTGCAAGATAAGCCGAAATCATAATCAATCTTGAAGAAACCTAGAAGAATTAAACACAAAAAGAAGTCAACAATCAAGAGGAAATTGGAAAAAGATTTGTGACACTTCGCAAAAGGCAATAAGGATGCAAACGAAAGCGTGGACTCTCCTAGATGGAGGGAGCCAATTATATACTTCCAAAAATAAAAAACATGCACTAATACATGAAGCAAGGATTAGGAGGGAGCTAATCCTATGATCATTGAAGATGATGAAGTATATATCCATGGTCGCAACCATGAAAAAAAATACGTGTTTAGTTTGACTTTAGAAGAAGCCTTCTTTGAAAAGAATCCTAAAAGTATCCCTAGTTGTCTATCCATATCCATGATTCTATGATGAAAGAAAGAAGTGAAATATTTAGGGCATGGAATCTATAAGAAACTCCATGGACCCAAGAAGCTAAAGAGAAACATGAGGAAGAACATGAAGATTCCAAGAAAGAAAGAAAAGACAGAACAAACAATCATTGTATCGAGAATCACAAGACTACCAGCATGATATGAACTCACGAAAAAACAATCAAGTAGAGGAAATGAAAAGTGTGATGAAGAACAATATATGAAAGACTTATGAATGCAAGCATTGTGAGATCCAGAACTAGAAGTTCTCCCAGATAGTGGGAGTAGACTATGATGATTGTTTGCTCCAAGTAAACCATCATACCTCTACATGAGCCAATATATCGTTCGCAATATCTATGGGTTGGAGTTTACATGTAGAGAAACCTCAAGGCTTTGAGGTATACCAGAAAGAGACCCTTGTATGCTGATGGAAGAAGACAACTTGGTGAAGAACCTCCAATGGACAATAGAAGTGTGGTGAAGACTTTCTATATTAGAGATATTGTATCAGAATGGTTACTCAGAAGCTTAGAATCATGGATTGCTAATCCATGACAAAATCTCATGATGGCAGAAGAAGTACCACTTGAATATGTTCCAGTATGGCCCTTGCCACGATGTTATAAGCTAGTAGGAAACCAAGAGGAATCCAATACTATATTGATCAGAGCTATATGAAGCCTTCAGAGAAACCCAGTGTTCCAGAAAGACCAAAGTACTTTCAGATCAAACATTACATTCTCCATGATGAAGCCTAGAAAAGAGAAGTAGTTCTCCAATATATATATATATATCTCCACAGATGAGGAGATAAGCAGACATTTTGGTAAAACCTCTATCCAAGATGAAAGAGTTTGCGTACTCAAGATGGAGCTGGTGGAGACGACTTCCCTATTGAAAAAGGAAGAAATGACTCACAGGTTGGGAGGGAGCACTTATGTGTTAGTGATTTATGGACAGTCATTTTTTAGTTCGAAAAATGGTCCAGGATGAGCAGTTCCTTTCCAATTCGGAAAGTGGTTTGAGATTTTTGACGGACATGCATTTTCCAGTTCGAAAAATGATCCAGATCGAACGATTATTTTTGTAATGAAAATGGTTCGATGGATTGTTGATGTACCATAGACAATGATTTCCCATTGTGGTTAACATGGGGAATGGTCTAGGGCAATCTCTCTTCTTGAGGGTTACTCAAGAAGACTTGCCTGCCTTTTCGGACAATCATTCTTTCGAAGCTCACAATTGTGAGTAGTTTCGAAGAATGGTCCGTTTTGGAGGTTGGTGTAGGACAATCATTTTCTTAGGAAATGGTCCAAGCAGTGTGATTCCTTAGGGAAGATTCATTCTCTCTAGGTTTCACTTTGTTTAGTGCTGGAGGAATGACCCAGGGTGGGGAGTGGTCCAGGTTCAACAATTAGGGACAGACATTCCCTAGGGCAGACTCATTCTCTTCAGGTTGCACTTTGTTTAGTGTCGGAGGAATGGCCCAGGGTGGGGAATGGTCTAGGCTCATAAATCAGGGCAATTATTCTTCCTTGCTTGAGAAGAATAGTCCAGATAACTCATCATTGATGTTTTGACCTTCTGAGGGTAGATGCTCTTCCATATCTCAGAGATGTGAGTGGAAGAATGGCCCAGATGATTCAGTTTATATCATAACATTATTTCTATGCAAGTTGATATCAGATGATTGTTATGAAGACTGTATGTCTCTAGACAGTAGATGTATAGTACTGTGGTGGATGTGTTCCACTGTTTATGACTATACGTCACTAATCAAGTACCTGTGTGCTACTTGGTGTGGTAGTGTACCACTGGATTGTAGTTGTGTACTACTATGGATAGACACAGTTGTGTTCTATTGAATGATATTGTTCCGATTGCCTTGAAGACTATCAATAGTGTTGGAAATGATTATCAACTAGATGGATGATCAATGGACAGAGATTTCCCAGACGGAAAAATGAGTCAGGACATTTGTTCTTCTAGGACATATGACTGGATTAGAATAATGGTTCTTGTGTCACTCTATGGAGTGAGTAACTTATCCAACATCATGTTTGATTACTCAGATGGAGTATGGTTTCGAGAGATGATGTAGTTGATGATATTGATAGTGATGATGGTGCTCATGATCTAATCTTGAGATAGTTTGTATGATTATGATGATGCTACTGATTCAATGGTATGTTTGTGCTGAAGACCATTGTTTTCAATACCTCCCTAGCTAGGAGAGAGTGTTGATATTGTGGTTGCTATGGGAGGTATTTACCTCCTCGTGTAAACCTAACGAGAATATAATATTTCGGGAAGCAAGAAGAAACCCAAATGAGTTTGTTAATAACCTTAGAAGACAAGTCGTCTCAAGAGGATAATTTGTATTAGGTTATTAGCTTCTAAGAGAAGAAGTCGGCCAGAAAAAATAATATATACCGAGTAAATAGGTACCCAAAATGAGAAGTTGGTCCAGACAGTTAGCTAGAATTAATATAAATATAGGAGGCCAGTCTTCATTCTGGCAGGCATTCTCACAACTGCAGAGCTCACTTGTGCGCACTGCAGTTAGCCAATTTGTGCACAAGTTTGGAGGATAGTTGTTGTTGCAGCTAACAGATTACGTTTTGGCTTGGACTGTCTCTTGGTTATGGTTTGGACTATCTAATTAGCTCTTGTTTGGTGCACTATCTTTGGAGAAATGTGCGCTACCCTTTGTTTGGTTATCTAGCCTAGGGTTTGCTTCTCTGTCAAGGTTAAGGTGCTTGGAGGGTGGCTTCGACCTATGGTTGGGTGAAAATAGAGATATTGTCTATGGTAAAATGAGCACATCCATCATATTTTAACAATAAAATCATACCTTGTGAGAATATCCTAGTTAAGAGATCGACTACAAGCTATTGAAGAAATCATTTCAGAAAAGGAACTGGTAAATATAGTACTTAATGGTCTTCCCAAGACATGGGATGCATTTGCCGCAAGAATGAACATAAGAAATGAGTATCCCACATTTGAAGAGCTTTGGACTTTCTGTGCACAAGAAGAATCAAGGATTAACACAAAAGAGAAATTCCAAAATAAATATGATGGTCAACCATTCACAACGAAATTCAAGAATTTCAGGAATAAAAAAAATAAGTTTGGCTTAAAGAAGAAACAAAATCAAGAAAAGGATATGTTAGAAATACAATGCTTCAACCGTAGAATATATAGTCACTACAAGAACCACTGTCTTGAGTTAAATAAAAGGAAGGAAACACACGAAGCAACAATTGCCGAAGAAAAGGAACCCTCAAAGAAAGTTAAGCGGGGTTAAGCAGACTTCTTCTTCTAGTCAAGGTAACAATATTTTTGTACATGACATAGTTTCTGTACATATCATGCATATCTATTTCTTAGAAGAAAAGATGGTCAATGAAACAATACCTATGAAAGAATAACAAGATAAGGATTGCTATTACGATGACTACAAGAAGATGAAGTACGTTGGAAAATTGCTAAGGAATCTATTATATAAGTAACAACTACCAGATGAGACGAAATCAAAATCAACTTGAAGAGATTCAGAAGGAGTCAAATAAAAAATAAATCAGTAATCAAGAGGAAATTATAACAAGACTTGAGACACTTTGCAGAGAGCAATAAGGATGCAGACGAAAGCATGAACTCTCTTAGATGGAGGGAGAGGATTACATAATTCCAAAAGAAGAGAATGCATTCATGCATGAAGCAATGATTAGGAGGGAGTTAATCCAAAATGATATGATCCATTGAATAATCCGTGAAGATTATGAAGTATCCGTCCATGTTCCCATTGAAAGTAGTAGTGATGATAAACAACACGTGTTTAGAAGACTTCTTCTTCAAGAAGCTTTGAATATCCTTGGTATCCATCTACATTTATGCTCCTATGATGAAAATAAGTTGGAACCTTTAGAAAGGAATGGCATAGAATCTCTAGAAGATTCCATGGACTCCAACATGTAAGATGAGGATTCGAAGAAAGAAAAGTCAGAACAACCAATTGAACAAGTTATTATACCGAGAATCATAAGACTACTAGCTTGGTTTGAACCCACTAGAAGGAATCAAGTAGAAGAAATGGAAGTTGTGATGAAGAACAATATATGTAAGAAAATGTGAAAAAGACTTATTGATCCAGATGAACATTGGTGGCCTCCTACCTATTCCAACTGGATGATTTTGAGAGTTTTCCAGTTTGACAATTTTTTCCTAGTTTTTGAGTTCTCGACTTCTAGCGCTGTTTTGAGGCCCTAAACAACATTTTTAGGGTTCGCAACAGTCATACTGCAAACAAAGTTAGAGTCTGACGACAACATGTGTATTCCTCGGATAGATATTTCCAACGGGCAATGGTGCGCTTAAAACATAGATCATATGAAAAAGTTAAGACCTCGAGAAGTTGATGTACTAGCTTATCTCAACAAGGTCCACATGACTTTTGACGCTTCATATCCTAGGGTTTGGTTTTTGGATGTATAGGGTTTTGACATTCCTGTTTATTGTAAAAACGCTGGGAGAGCCTCATTGTAACCATCTTCTTGCGAATGAGCGCAATCGTCACATCTCTTCTTGGAGATAAGACGTGACCACCATTCTAGCAAGCTTGTTTTCTGCTGCATTTTATAGTTTCAACATATTTTCTTATTGAATAGAAACCAGTTTTACTGTATCTCTGTTATTATTGTGTCTCTGTGTTAATAATAATAATAATTTGTATTCATTTTCATTCTGCTCATAAAATTCAGATCAGTGGTATCAGAGCGGTCTGCTCTTTGTCATTCTTAATGCATGTCCCAGACGAGGTCATGGTACAAAGAATTAGGTCTTGAGCTTGTTTCTCTAGAGGATAAAATAGATCACACGTCCAAGCGATCTCTCATGGAGGTAGAAAAGAAAGATGACGGGACAGGGGATCCTTTCAAAATGTTGCTCAAGGAAGCCCTCACGTAACAAAGTAACGAAATGATGGGTAGTTTTCTGCAAATCCTTCGGTGGAGACCAACATGCGACGCATCTTCTTCGAATAGAGGCGCCACCCCCTTCAAGGTACAAATCAACTTTGATATTCTCATATTTTAAGGCCAGATAGATGCAGATGTTGTAAACAAATGGTTAAATCTTCTAGAAGGGTATTTTCTTGTCCATAACTTTTCGACCAGAGAAAAGATTACGTTTGCACTCTTCAAAGCCGTCCCCCATGTCAAAGGTTGGTGGGATACTTTCTGTGAGCAAAAGGAAACATATGAACCCTCGTTATTTACAATCACGGTCACTTGGGAGTCCTTCAGGGATGATATCAAGGAGCATTACTACCCTGTTAGAAGTTATGACGACCTGTATACAAAATGGACCACACCGTGGCAGGAAAGAGACCAAGCAGTGCCAGAGTTCACAAATATCTTCCATATCTTGTGCACCAAGATGGGTATCAAATATTCTAAGTGACCTCTGGTGCTCAAGTATCACGGTGGTCTGCATAGATACATCCAGTTTGAAATGGAGGTTTTGGACATCTTGTCCTTTGGCGCGACCTATTGATATGCTGTCAAAATCAAGCAAAAGCTTAAACAAAAGGCGCTTCAATTTGGGCCTGGGAACCCCTCACATCAGAAGTAAGCAAAGGGAAGCCCAAACCCACAGAACAAAGGATAGAGTAAAGACAAACAACCTCAGGACAACCATTTTAGGCTGCAAGAAAATAAGGACTTCATAAAGACAAATAAAGATACCGAGATGTGGTGCGACTTCCATAAGAGCCCTTGGCATAATACTGTTGATTGCCACTCCAAGCAATAGATGGTGGATGAGGTGAAAGCCTCTAAATCAGATGCAGGTTCCAACTTTGATTCAAAATCATAAAGGATGAGACAAATCATTGACGTGGAACCCAGTGCCACTGTTGCTACCACCAAGGTCCAGCTCGGTGAACCAGACGAGCCAGAAGAAGGCGAACACCTCTTTCATTCACAGATGTGGGTAAAAGACGCCTTGTTGCACTTTATCGTTGATAGTGATAGTGATAAGAACCTCATCTCATAATAGGTTGTTAAGCGGCTAGACCTGTCGACAACGCCGCACCCGTAGTCTTACACCATTGGGTGGCTTCGCTAAGGAAGCAATCTCCACGTTAGACAAAAGTGCTACCTGTCGTACGACATCAAGCACTTCAAAGACGAGGTATTCTGTGTTGTTTCTCATTTCAAAGTTTGTAATGTTCTTTTGGGCCAACCTTATTTATGGAAACGTCATGCTATATATGAGTCTAGGCCTCACAGTGTTATTATTACTTTGAAAATGAAATTATACAGGATACTCGAGGCAACCCCACCTAGTGATATTTCCTTAATCTCTTCCAAGCAATGCAAGAAGGTCATCTCTCAGATCGAGAAGTTTGTCTTCTTTGTGATTCTCTCTCAAAATGAGCGAAAGATTGTGGCCACATCCAGGGCCTGCGCAACTGACCTCTCCACACAGTGGAAGTAAGTGGACAAGGTCATGGTAGAATACAAAGATATCTTCTCCTCACCTACCGGGGTACATATGTATTGTTAGGTCAAGCATCCCATTGATTTGACCCCTAACGCACCACTACCCAATGGTCTAGTGTAATGCCGCTCCTTGTTAGAGAATGAGAAGATCAAGCGACAAATCAAAGAACTGCTCCACAAGGGGCACATCTCTCCCACCTCATCGCCTCGTGGGAGCCCAATCATGCTGGTGTAGAAGAAATATGGGACATGGTGACTCTGCATTGATTACCGGGCCCTAAATAAAATCACACTCAGGAACTGGTACTCGATTCCCAGAATCGATGATCTCCTTGATCAGCTCGAGGGGGCCAAATACTTTAGTAAGATTGATCTGAAGTATGGCTACCACAAAGTCTCCATAGAACAAACAGATGTATGGAAGACTGCCTTCAAGTCAAAATAAGGTCTTTTTGAATGGTTGGTCATTCCCTTTGGTTTGACAAATGCTCCAAAAAATTTCATGAGGATGATGGACGATATCCTGTGACCTTTTACCAATACTTTTGTAGTGGTGTATCTGGATGACATCCTCATTTACAACAAGATTTGGGAGGAACACTTGTAGCATATTCAACAAGTTCTACACACCCTACGATAGCACAAGCTATATGCCAACATGGAAAAATGCTCCTTCGGCATGGACATGGTTCAACACCTAGGCTACATTGTGAATCAACATGGCGTGCATGTGGATCTAGCCAAGATCCATGTTATCCGTGACTGACCAGCCCCAACCACACTCACTGAGCTTAAGATCTTCTTAGGCCTTGTCAATTTCTATCATAGGTTCGTGTTGGGATTCTCCCATATTGCATGGGCCCTCAGCCAAGTAACCAAGGGTGGTGGTACGAAAAAATTTGTGTGGGGCCTATCTCAATAGAAAACGTTCAATGATTTAAAACAACACTTGTGCTCAACCCCAATACTTTCATTACCAGACTTGCAATGACTCTTTGAAATCAAGACAAATTCTTTGGACTATGCTGTGGGCACATATCTCACTCAACACGACCACCCTATGGCCTATCATAGTGAGACACTATTAGATGCTATATGTAAGTACCGTACTTAGGAAAAAGAAATGTACTCCATTGTGCAAGCCTAACTCCAGTGGAGACATTACATTCCTGGGAAGGAGAAAGTCATCCACACGGATCATAAACCACTGCAGTTCATGCAAACACAAGCCAAATTATAGAATGAATGCCATCATAAGTGATCCACATACTAGCAGCAGTTCCACCTCAACATTAAGTATAAAACAAACAATACCAACTGAGTCGTTGATTGCCTCAATCGACCTTGAGTCGTGTCACTCACCATGGTGTTAGACTCTTGCATCCATGAAACCTCTGGATGGCCCAACCTCTATTAGACATACCCTGAATTCGCCACCACATACCAAATGTTGGGAAAAAAATCAGCGGTCGCTAATTTCTATCTTTAGGATGGGGTACTGTGTCGACTGGGCCATCTCTGCATTCCATCAAGTGAAACTGATTTGGGAAGCCCACTACAGTTGGGTGGCATGACACTTCGACGTCGAAATGACAGTGGAAATACTACATAAACATTTCTACTGGTCGAAACTTCGACATGATGTCAGCAAGTATATTAGTCCTGCACTTCCTGCGCTATTGCCAAACGAACCATTAAGAAACAAGGCCTGTACACCCCCCTTCCTACTTTTGACAGGCCATGGGAATTCATCTCAATGGAATACATGTCGGACCTTTCATCCACCAAGCGGGGAAATGAATATGTCTTTGTGGTTGTTGATCACTTTTCCAAGATGGCGATCCTGGTCGCCTGCAAGAAGAGAATCACAACAAAGGCCACTACCAAGCTCTTCTTTGAACGAGTGTGCGTACATTTTGGAATCCCACAAACCATCGTCTCAGATCGGGATAGTCAGTTCCTCAACACATTCTAGTCGAGCCTTTGGTCACTGTTGGACATCAAGCTCACCAAGTTACTGCCTTCCACCCCAGACCGATGGCCAAATTGAGGTCGTCAATCAGATGATTGTGCATATCCTGTGCATGTACAATTTCAAGCACCCCCACATATGGGATGAGAGTCTTCCCTATGTTCAAAATAGCTACAACAGGGCCCTACATCGCTGAACCAACCACAACCCCTTTCAAGTCTGATTGGGATTCCAACCATTGGGTCCCATGGATGTCGCAGTACCTCTTGCGGCCACCCAGACCGATTCATCACCTTCTCCAACTGAAGCTAACAAAGCCTCCTGATTCATTGAGCGGACCCAACACATCCACCAACAGGTTCAAGATATTTTGTAGAAGTTCAATGCTAAGTACAAGCAGCGCCATGATCAACACCGAGTGCCACATAAGTTTCAGGTGGGAGACAAAGTGTGGTTACACTTGCAAAGAGAACGCCTTACAGGCATCCATCGGAAGCTTTGCCCACTCCATTTTGGAACTTCCTCCATCACCAAGGCTATGGGTGACAATTATTTTGAGCTCAACATTCCTCCTTTTTTTGGCCTGCACCCAATATTCAACGTGGATCTCCTTCGACCATTCTTCCCACCATTGTTGGACACCTCAGAGATAACATAACAATTGACACCAATAGAGCTCAACCCTGACTGCATGAAACATGTATCCAATGATCATATTGTGGACACACAGGTCAAGGAAACACGCCAACAAAGGATCCAACTTTATTGAGTTTTCAAAGCAGGACAACTGCTACACCAAGGAAAGTGGCTCACCCGGGGCCAAATTCAACATAATTTTTCTCATCTGATGGGGGCACTCAACGCAATGAAGAACATTACTTCTTAAGGGGGGAGGATTAATCCAGATGGATTTTGGGTGGCCTCCCACCTATTCCAACTGGCTCATTTTGGAAATTTTCCAGTTTGACAGTTTATTTCCTAGTTTTTGGGTCCCTGATTTCAGAGGCCGTTTTGAGGCCCTAAGCAACGTTTTTAGGGCTCGCCACAATTATAATTAAAACAGAGTTAGAGTGTGACGACAACATGTATATTCCTCGGATAGACCTTTCCAATGGTCCATCGTGCACCTAAAATGAAGATCGTATGAAAAAGTTATGACCCCGGGAAGTTGATGTACTAGCTTACCCCAACGTGGCCCACATGACTTTTGGCACTTCATCTCCTAGGGTTAGGTTTTTGAATGTCTAGGGTTTGGCATTCTTGTTTATTGTAAAAAGGCTGGGAGAGCCTCATTGTAACCATATTATTGCGAATGAGCGCAAGCATCACATATTTTCTCAGAGATAAGTCACCACCATTCTAGCAAGCTTGTTTTCTGCTTCATTTTACAGTGTCAACACATTTTCTTATTGAATAGAAATTGGTTTTACTGTATCTCTGTTATTGTTGTGTCTATGTGTTAAGAATAATAATAATCTGTATTCATTTTCGTTCTGCTCATAAAACACAGATCACTTATGAATGGAAGCATTGTGAGATTCAGAACTAGAGGTTCTTCCAGAAGGAGGTATAAGACTATAACGACAAATTGTTCTAGATATACCTCCTGCAGTGTCCATGGATTGGAATTTGTATGTAAAATACTATTCTTCCCAATAAAGCAAGTTGAGAAAGAAGCTTATACCAGAAAGAGACCCATGTATGTAGATCTTGTACGGATTCAAACAACTTGATGCAAAGTATCTCATTTACAACATAAGTGTGGTGAAAACTTTCTATGACAAAGATAGTGTATCAGAATGGTTACTTAGAAATATGGATGATGGATTTATAATCCATGGAAAAACTCCCATGATGACATATTTGAAGAAGTTGATAGAATCTAATCTAGTAGACCCGTCTCTGTATCGATAATTTATTGGCTCGATAATATATTTGGAGAATACTCATTCGGATATTTTCCTTGCGAGACGTTTGAGTTATGATATACACCTGCATGGATTTATCAATTTAGATTGGGCATGGAATGCATATGAAAGAAGAAGGGATACTTGAATATGTTTCAGTTTGAGATTTGCCACGATGTCGTGAGCTAGCATGAAACATAATTCTGTTGCAATCAACACTACAAAAACAAAGTATATTGCAACTTTTGATGCTTGTACATAAACAATAATTTGATTTCTGGACCGTTTAATCAAGTGTTGAATTCGACCATGATATATTGTAATGATCAGAGCTATGTGAAGATTTCAGAGAAACCAGTGTTCCATGATAGGTTGAAGTACATTGAGATCAAACATTATATTCTCCGTGATAAAATTTCAGAAGAGAGAAGTGGTTCTCTAGTATATCTCCACAGATGAGCAGATAACAAATATTTTGGTAAAGTCTCTGTTCAAGATGAAAATTTTGCATACTTAAGAGTCAAGCTGGGGCTCGTTGAGACAATTTCCTTATTGGAAAATGAAGTGATTACTCCCAGGTTGGGAGGGAGCACTAATATGTTATTGATTTATGGACAATCATTTTCCAGTTCGGAAAATGGTCCAGGATGGGTAGTTCCTTTCCAGTTCAGAAAGTGGTTCGAGATTTCAAACGGATAGGCATTTTCCAGTTTGAAAAATTGTCCAGATTGGACAGTAATTTTCGTAATGAAAATGGTTTGATAGATCACTGATGTACCATAGACAACGATTCCCCTTGTGGCCAGTGTGGGGGAATGGTCTAGGACAATCATTCTTCTTGGTAGTGACTCTGAGTAGTGGTCAAGTAGAATGGTTTGCCTCTTCGGGTAGTCATTCTTTCAGATTTCAAAGTTTTGAGCAGTTTCGAAGAATGGTCCATTTTGGAGGTTGGTGCAGGACAATCATTTCCATCAGGAAATGGTCTGGACAATCATTCCCTAGGTCATACTCGTTCTTTACAGGTTGCACTATGTTTAGTGCCAAAGGAATGGCCCAGTTAGGTGAATGGCCCAGGTTCAACAATCATGGACAAACATTCCGTAGGGCGGACTCATTCTCTCCAGGTTGCACTGTGATTAGTGCCGGAGGAGTGGCCCAGTTAGATTAATGGTTCAGGCTCAGAAATCAGGGACAATTATTCTTCTATGCTTGGGAAGAATAGTCCAGCTAGCCAATGGTTGATGTTTTACTTTTTGAGGGTAGATTCTCTTCCAGATCTCACATATGTGAATGGAAGAATGGCCCAAATGACTCAGTTTATATCATGATATTGTTATGCAGGTTGATATCAAATGATATGATTGTTATAGACACTGTATGTCTCTGGACAGTAGTTGTATGCTATTGTTGTGGATGTGTTCCACTAGTTAGTAACCATGTGCTACTAAGTGTGGTTTTCTACCACTAGATAGTAGTTGTGTACTACTATGGATAGACACAATTGTGTTCTATTGAATGGCATTGTTTTGATTGCCTTGGAGACTACCACTAGTGTTGGAGATATTTTCTAGCTAGATGGATAGTCAGTATGTTGGTGGAAAAATATTCTCCATGTGGAAAATGGTCCAGGACAGTCATTCTTCTAGGACGTATGTTCGGATTAGAAAAATAGTCCTTGTATCCCATGGCCTGGCTTCCAAAATCTGTTGGACCAATTATTTTTTTAGGACATATGTCTAGACTAGAATAATGGTTCTTATATCACTCTGTGGAGTGAATGAATTATTCAACATCATGCCTGATTACTCAGATGGAGTATGGCTTCAAGAGATGATGCAGTTGATGCTATCAGATGATACTGATAGTGATGATGGTGCTCATGATTTGACCATGAGATACCTTGTGTGGCTATGATGGTGCTACCAGTTGAATGCTCTGTTTTTGCTCAAGACCATTGCCTTTAAAACCTCCCTAGCTAGGAGGGATTGTTGATATTATGGTAGTTGCGAGAGGTATTAACCTCTACATGTAACCTTGACGAGACTAGAATGTTCCGAGAAGTGCAAGAGAAACTCTTAAATGTTGGTTAATAACCCTAGGAGGCAATTCGGCTCAAGAGAATATTTATTATTGATTTATTAGCCTCCAAAAGTAGAAGTTGACCCAGTTAGGTCACTTGGATGACTATAAATAAGAGGGTGCTAGAGCTCATTTGTGACCTCACCTCTCACAACTGCATAAGGCTAGTGGTGCGCAAGTTTGGAGAGCAACTGCAGCTGCAGCTGTTGCAACTGACAAATTTCGGTTTTGGCTTGGACTTTCTCTTTGGTTATGGTTTGGACTTTCTTCCTGGTATGCTAGCTCTGGAGAGAGGTACACGACCTTGATTGGCTATTGGTTCTAGGGTTTGCATCCAAAATTATTCTCTCTGTCAAGGTTAAGGTGCTTGGGGGTGGCCTTTGTGCCTATGGTTGGGTGACAATATTGCTATATTGTCTATGGTGAAATGAGCACACCTATTATTCTAACAATTTTCTCCATGCTAACTACAAATGGGAAAGTCCAATAGTAATTGTAATTTGGATGGGTTTACTATTAAGATTGGACAATGTTAGTAAGGATGCATTTTTTATACTCGATTCTTGAATTAAACATTGATTTTTTATTTTTCAAGAAATAAAAAAGTTTAATTATAATTTTATGCATTACAAAGTCTAATCAAAAGGATCTCCTTATTCTTTTTTCCAACTAGTTACGAGAAGTTTCAAAGAGTTGTAAATATCTACAACGTAAATCCAAAGAGATTGTCATTTGGGAAGATGGAGAATAAGCGAAGGTAAATTTTTCTCCTTGTTGCAACATCATCTTCTTCCTTGTCACCACTGCATCAGACATTGAACACAAAAGTGTCAATAATTCAATCAAATAGTGTCTATTTAACCTTCTTAAGATACCATTAGAAAGGATATTAATATGGGTTTTATGCTTCTCAACTCAATTTTCAACTAGGGGTTATAAATGTCTCCAAAATTTAATTTCTTATATTTTCTTCTCATAAACGTACCCAAAAGGTATTAATATGGGTTTTATGCTTCTCAGCTCAATTTTCAACCACAGGTTACAAATGTCACCCAAATTTAATTTCTTATAATAATAATAATAATCTATTTTTAAGGTCATGGCCAAGCCAACACACCAAATTGGTGTATGAGACCCCCTTGTTTGTGGGACAAGGGAACCTCCTCCGTCCAACGATTTGACTGGTAAAGTCTACGAAGGTATACATACCCTACCCCCTCTAGATTTGAACCTGTGACCTCTTAAGAGGAAACACATGTTCTTAACCATTAGGCCCACTCAGGCTATATATTCTTCTCATAAACGTACACCTGTAATTGGACACAGAAGTGACCATGACTCCAGAAATGATGTATGTTGGCCTCCATAAGGTGCTATTTAAAAGACATCTATATATGAATTTTATGATTATACGCTCAATTTCCACCTAGCTCTTATAGATTTCACCCACATCAAAATTTTCATATTTCATTCCATCATAACTATGTTAGATATGAGGCATAAAAATTATCATAAATTAAAAAAAAACGATGTTAGTTGGACTTTTCTAAGGTATTTATCTGAATTTTATATTTCTGTGTTTAGTTTCAACCTAGGGATTACAGATTTCATACAAATTGAAATAATTAAGTTTTGCATAATCACAATTGTATTAGAGATGGGACACACAAATGACTACAACTAGAGCACCCGATCCCTGTTTTTCCCTCAGTAAGGTACTATTGGATTTCTATCTAAATCTATGTTTGCAAGCTCAATTTCCACTTGGATTTTACAAATTTCACTTAGATGTAAATTTTCAGTATTTGACCCATCACCATTGTATCAAATATGATATAAAATGATTATAAATTGAGCAAATGATGTTTCTAGACCTTTGTAAGATGTTGTTGGAAAGATACCATCCAAATTTCACTTGGATTTGCCCTTGTAGGCTCTATCTCATCACAATTGTACCACAAATAAAACATAACCATAACTTGAAAATATAATGTATATTTGTCCTTTGTAAAGTATGGCTGAAAATGTATTGATCTAAATTTGCACTTCTAAGCTTAGTTTCCATCTAAATTTACACTTAGCTTATTTTCCACCCAGTTCTTATAGATTTCACTCAAATTTAAATTTTCAAGATATGTCTGTATGACTTTGTCCGTTTAGGTGGAAAAGGTACAGATTTGAGTTTCTCTTTTAATCTCAGCCTCCACCTAGGTCTTGCCGATATCACCCAAATTTAAATTTGCAGATTTTGTCCTATCACAACTGAACTGAGCATAGGCCATACAAATTGGAACAATGCATGTTAACCTTTGTAAGGCATCATTGGAAATATATTGAATGAGTTCTATGTTTCTAAATTCAGTTTCCACCCAGGAATTATGGATCTTGCTCATATTTAAATTTACAGGCTCTGTACTGTTATAATTGTATCAAACATCTAATATAAACTTGGGAATATCTTGAAAAAACAATGTCTATTAACCTTCATAAGTTATGGTTGAAAAGGTATCAGTCTAAATTTTATGTGTCTAACCTCCATAAGTTATGGTTGAAAAGGTATCAATCTAAATTTTATGCTTCTAAGCTCAATTTCTACCTAGATTTGACATATTTGTTAAATTTTCAGGTTTTGATCCATTACAATCAATAATGAGAATAAGACAGAAATGTTCATGATTTGAATAAAAATGTCTATTTGACCTTGGATGCAAGGCAATGTATCCATATAAATTTTCTAGTTCTATCTCATCACAATTGTACCAGATATAGGACACAAAATTTGCCATAACTTTAGCAAATGATTTTCATTGCACTATTGGAAAGGGATCAATATAATTGTTATTCTTCTAACCCTAATTTTCACCTAGGGCTTACATATTTCACCTAGATATGGGTGAACCCATGGAGATGTGCCCCAACTTTTGGCAAGGTGATGCCTCCTAATGTGCAAAAGTAGGCTCTTGGTTGAGAGATTTGCATCGTCTCGATCGAGAGTTGTTGTCATTAAAAAATCCCAATAGAGAGTTTAGTTTAACTCTCTATCTATTTAGATGGGAGTTTGTATTTGAATTGGCCAACCTCTTGTCTAAGAGTTTAAGTAAATAATTGGTTGAGAGTTTGGGTTATATAAATGAACCGACTCATCTGACTCATGGTTCATTTTGCATCCTTCGATTTAGAGTGAACATTGGACTAAGTGACTCGAGCGTCTCTTTCTCATGTGACCACAAACAAAGTGAGCCACACACCATGTCATTGCTACATCCAACTGATTTTTTTTCGTTGTTTAAAAATAAACAACAATAGATGTAAGGTTTTTCTAATTAAATTTCTAATGTTTTAACATATATTAATTGTTAATTACATAAATTTTGATTTGTTTTTTCAATTCTCCATGTAAGGGTCCTACCCATTCCTCTCTACTCGGGAGGTACTTAAGGAAATCCTCTTTGAGGCTCATTAGGTTTAATGTGGTTAATTAATATAAAAGAGCAATCATTATGGAATAAGCTTTACCAAGTTGTTTCTCATTAATGTTGGGACCATTAGTGGTTAGAGTTTGGGTAGTGAGAAACTATGTATTGAGGTAGGAAGCTATGCAATATTATGTCAAGTTATTATCATTGTAATGTCCCCAATATAATCCTCAGTGTAATTAATGCTCAATGTAGATATAATGTGAGGCTACGACTAAGCGATGTATATGCAAATTGTATTTTTGAATTTTAATAATAAAATGTGATGCCAACTATAGAGGAATATAAACAAAGACAAACACTTTATTAATCCACAAGAGAGGGGAGGGTTTAAAAGGATGTCTAAGAGGGGTCCAAGGGGAAATTACTTGTCTATTAATTGGACCCACTTCCTAAAATTACTATTGGTATATGAGCCTTCTATATGGTTGTTGAGTGTTTCTAAAGTCAATCATTGAATGGATGTAAGAGGATGGGTGTGAGAAGTCACATCCCATAGTTATTGAGAGCATGAGGGTTGAGTAGAGTCAGTTTAGGGAAGTGTGTAAGTCAAGTAAGAAAACACAGAGAGAAAAATTCACATGGGCAGTTACAAAATTTTTAGAGAGTTAATGTTTTTGCATGAATAACAAGCAGAGAGCAAAAAAAGAGAGCTTGGAGCTGGAGCAACCATAGGGGGCGAATTTTGGAACATTCTGGAGAGTTTTTGGAGCTGAAGACTGAAGGGTGAAGTTGTCAGGCCTGAAGAGTGAACTCTTATGTGAGTTGCACTGTAACAACAAATGATTACTGTTGCTTTTCCTAGTAATTTTCCTAGTAGTGAGCTCCCTTGAGTTTCCCAGTAGAGAAATTCCTAGTTACTTGTTCCAGAGAGACCTTGATAAATGAATGGGATGCCTGATGGATTGAGTGTAGTGAAGGGGTACATTCCTTGTGTTGGGTAGGTCGAGAGGTAGAGAGCTGGTGGAAAATCATAATAACCGTAGGAGAATACCAGGGGGTTGTGGGATTTTTTGAGCAATCAGTGGATAGTGAGAGACCACCCTCTTTTGTGGATTGCTAACCCCAGCTCGATGGTGACTTGCTGTTGAGATTTGGAACAAAAAGTCTATGGTTGGGTGAAACGTCCATTTCAAGTAGTTGGTTGCACAACTATCTTAAAAAATAAGTGTTTTATCTGTTGTATGTGTTATATTTATGATTTAAATTGTTGTGCATCCACTCTATATATGAGACTGATTTATATGTTGTTGCGTTGAGTTATTTAAATTACAATCATGTCATTTTTAGTATGTTGTAGTGCATTTAATTATGATATCGGACAATGGTTATATTTGTGTAATTTGTAACTTGTAAGCTATGAGAAACTAGTTAGTAGAAAATATTAATTTTTATGAGTTTTTCGCACATAATAGATTTCAGTCGGGTTGGGGAATGTTACATTATGGTGTCAAAGCTTTCGTTTCAAACACTGGGTTTGTATGGATAAAAAACTATAACAACGAATTTGGACAAATTTGTTGTTGCAAGTTTTGATTTGTGACGAATTTGATGGAAAATGGAGAAAATTGGAACAAAATCCCCAAATTCATGGGAAAATTTTCAGTTTTAAATGCCTCAAAGCTGTCAAAGAGATGGTCTAAGGTGTGAATTAGTAGGTTGCAGAGCTAAATTCAACTTGGAAGGTCAAAAATTCATGTTCTAATGGTGATCAAAGGAGTTTAAAGAGTTTGATGAATTGACAACCAAGATTGTGGTTGATTTTGAGATCAATGATCCATATTTATCGTGGGTTAATTGAGAAATCATAAGTTTTTTGGAGTTTTTCAAAAATAAAAGAATCAACGACCATGATCTATTTTCTGCATTTTGCAAATAGTAGCAGATCGACAACCAAAATTCATTTTCGCAGATTGATGAAGTTAACGAATAGACGAACGAGATTCATTTTTTGGGGGTTTGGAAAATGGATCAGATTGATGGTCGAGGTTTGTCGATAGAGTTGGGAAAAGTTTGCTGAATCAAGGGTTAAGATCATTTTGAATGGGAAATCGACAATCCAAATTCATTTGGGATTTGGTTGAAAAATTGTAACTGTTGGAGTTCGCCAAAAGAATTCGTTGATGGTCGATGATTGGATTGGCAAGTTTGGAGAAGAGTTTGGTTCGGCCAGAATAAATCTCTGATTGTTGATGAAGGATGATCGGGGATTAACAAAAATTGATGAAATATGTCACGTGTAAAAATAAAATCTCTAATCATTGGCAATCGATGATTAAGGGTCGACAAATTTAGTGAGTTGTTTAATTTTTCCAAGAGAAATGGTCGATCATCAATGAAAGGGAAGGGGAGGATGATGTGTCTTGTCATGCCACATTATCTCGATTTCCATGTTTGTGTCCACGTGTCATGTCACTTCATCATTTACATGTCATGCCACGTCATCATAGTTTCTATGTAATCCAAGAGATGGTTGATGAATGATGATCGAGGTTCAATGATTTTTTTAAGCAAGTGGTTGTCAAGGAAATTCGTTAATGGTCGATGATTGAGGGTTTGGTGAGATTCGTGGGAAAGCTTTGTTTGTCAAGAGAAATGATCGATGGATGATGGTCGATGATAGAGGTTCAAAGATATTTGCGAGCACGTTTGGTTTGCCAAAGGGAATTGCTGATCGTCGATGTAGTGGTGGAAAACAACAATCCAAATTGTTTCTAGCCGAAGTTTGACAATGGAGAACCATCCGCGGGCCTGGGGAAGGTTTCACATATCGATGACTGAGATTTCACTCGATTTGAGATCAACGACTCAGATTTATAATAGTAAAACAATGAATTTTCTATGAAATTTTTAGTTTTTGTAGGTCTTAAACTTGCAGGATGATTTTGAGGCCCTAAAAGACATTTTTAGGCAATCAAAATCCACGAGAACAGAGTGTGCCTACCAAAAGTATACTTTGTCTTTGAATCTTAAATAAAATAAATCGGAGAGAGATTTACAATGAGTTACTCTGGGCGCAAAATAAAGCTCGTATGTGAAAGTTACGACTGAAACAATTAAGGTAAAGTTTCAACACTAGTTTACTTCCAAAGGGCATAACTCTTTGTTCAGAAGTCCGTTTGAGGCACATGAACAGTGTATGGAAATATTATGAACCATAGAAGACAACCATGGAGTCAGATTTTGAATCAGAGTATGTAAAAATGTGCAGAAAGAGAAACAAGACACCTATAATATACATGGATAGGTTGAGAAAACAATCTAAACTTCTCTGGACCATAACTTTCAATTCAGAGCTTAGATTTGAGCAAAAAAATAGTCGTTGGAAATGTATTGAGGAGGAGAATACATATATCCACCCATATTTTGAATTGGGTGCTAAAATTTTATCATAAAGTAATAAAATAAATTTCGCAGCAATTAGTAAGTGGAAAATTGCACCTTGTGAATGTTGTAACTTTTCGCTCAGAACTCAAAACCAGGTATGCGTACAGTCATTGGAGAGTTGTTTCGGAGAAGAACATGTTTAAGGAATCATATTTGACTTGGTTAATTGTGTTGTTTATAAATTGATGAGAAAAATAACCTGTATTCTAATTAATGAAATGTTTTATAGTATGCATGTGCTAACAATAATTGTTACATTCACATTACTTGCAAAATTATACGTACAAGAAAACATCCTTGGTTCTTATATGAGGATTTGAGTTATGGAAGATTCCCAAGGATCTTACAACCATGAGGAGGAGGTTCACATTCTCTATGTTAGCATGGGAAATGCTGGGACAAAGTATACTGCGAAAAAAGGCAGACACAAGCTTGTAATTATGAGAAGCTTGCATAGAGAAGTGCAAAGCTATAGGACAGATAATGAAAGGATTATGAAGACTTAAGAAGAGATACTTCAGAGTCTGAATATGTTGCATAGGAAAGTTAACAAAAACTTTGGCACCAAGCAAGAAACTAGTGCTAGATAAGTGACAACATCTAGATTCCAAATTAGAAGGGACGATCATAGGAATGATAGGTAGTCAAGAAGCATGAACAAACACCATCATTCTCCAAAGCAATCCACTAGAAGAGTTCATGCAAGTTCAAGGTTAGTTATTAGTCAAAGTGTGTCCCCTATTAGGAGGCATAAAAGACTTGAGGCAGACATTGCAAGGTGAACTCAGGAAAATCAAGCCACCAACTTTCAATGGTGAGAACATGAAAGGAGAAGAGGCCAAGGCTTGACTGTTGGAGATGAAGAAATATTTCCAGCTGCATGATTACCCATCAAGGGTAGAACTTAGAATTGAAACCTACCACGTGCAAGGAAAACTAACCATGAGGTGGGATCGGCTTAAGAAAACGAAACACCTTGATGAGAAGAGGATATCATGGAGGCAGTTCAAAGAATATTTCCAAGAAAAATATTTGTCTGAACATTACTATGAAAGGAAGATGAAAGAGTTTTTTGAACTCAAGTTGGAAAGCATAATAATGGATGAATATGAGAATATGTTCTTTTAATTGTTGAAGTATGTTGACTTCATAAAAAATGAGAAGGTCAAAATCCAAAGGTTTTTGAGTGGGTTACTATCTTACAATGACAAGATACAATATACTAACCCTTGGACTTTGGAGGAAGTCATAAGAAGAACAAAACATCTTTATGAGCAGAGCAGAGGGAGACCAATTTTCTAAAAAGCTTGGGATGACAAGATAAAATAAAAGAAGGATAAAAAACAAAAAGGTTTTAAGACACCCTTTTTCAAAAGAAACTTTCAAGCAAGTCAACAAGGTCGGTCAATCCAAAATGAGCACAAGACTACACATTCATTTGGGAAAAGGCCAAGGCAACAACCTGTACAATGTTTGGGGTGTGAGAGAAATGACTTATATAGGGACTACCCTCACAAAGGAGAGAGAACGAGGACCATCAACAACATTCAGGAGGTTGAGACAGTGGAAGACATGAGAATAAACATGCTAAGGATTTATGTGGCCTTGGAAAACAAGAAAAAAAAATATCAACCCCCCATGATTGAAGTGAAAGGTAAGATTGATAACCAACTCATAGCAATTTTAATTGATTATGGAGCCAACCATAGTTACATAAAATCTAACATTGTTGAAATATTCTACTTGCAAAGGAGTAAATATAGAAAATTTTGGTTAGTTCAGTTAGCCACAGATGCTAAGAGGAAAATCAATGAGTTGGTTAAATATTGTCTCAATGACTTGAATGAGCTCAACACAAAGCTAGATGTGAACATCATACCATTGAGTTCATATGATTGTCTAATTGACATGGATTGGTTGGAAAAACACCATGCTGTCCTAGACTGCTACAGCAAAACAATCACATGTCTAGATGAAGAAGGAAAACAATACAAGGTTCAAGACATTCCAATAGTTGTCGCTGTCAGAGAAATTTCAGCGATGCATATGAAAAAGAGTTTCAGGAAGGGATGTCATATTTTTGTAACCCATATGGAAGACAACCAAAGATAAGTGCTAAGTATGGAAGACCATATGTTCTTAAGAGAATTTGAAAATGTTTTTGGGGAAATCCCAGGATTTCCACCAAGAAGAGACATTGATTTTCTATTGATTTGGTGCCAGGAGTTTCCCTAGTGTCCAAGACACCATACATAATGGGCACACCAAAGTTGAAGGAGTTGCATATGTAGCTTGAAGAATTGTTAAGGAAGGGGTTTATGCGCCCAAGTGTGTCACCTTGGGGTGCCTTAATGTTATTGATGAAGAAGAAATATATAACCTTAAGGTTGTGTATTGATTACAAACAATTGAATAATGTCACCATAAAGAACACATATCCTTTGCCAATGATTGATGATTTATTTGATCAACTGAAGTGTGCAAGAATATTTTCTAAGATTGACCTGAGATCATGTTATCATCAAGTGAGGATAAAATAATAATATATCAACAAGACAACATCCAAGACAAGATATGAGGATTATGAATTAATGCCATTCGGGCTATCAAATGCATTGACAATTTTTATGTGCCTGATGAATGGAGTGTTCAGGGAATAAATAGACAAGTTCATAATTGTTCCTGGATGATATATTCATTTACTCAAATACATAGGAGGAAAATGAAAAACATTTAAAAATGACGTTGCAAGTTTTAAGAGAGCATTAAATTGTATGCTAAGCTAAGTAAGTGCATATTTTACCAAAATAAGATTCACTAATTGGGACATATAATTTCCGCAGAAAGGATAACGGTCGAACCTGAGAAGATAAAGGCTAGTAGAGGATGATCAATGCCAAAAAATTTCACGGAGGTTACATCATTCATGGGTCTTGCCGATTATTACTGAAGATTCATAAAAATATTCTCAAAGATTGTGAGCCCAATCACTTCTTTGCAAAAGAAGGGAGTGGAATTTGAATGGATTCCCAAGTGTGAAGAAAGTTTTTAGTAGCTGAAAGACATTTTAACAAGTGTTCCAATATTGAAGATTGCAGACTCGGGTGAAGATTTTCTTGTGTGCACCGATGCATGCTTGGAAGGTCTTGGTGGAATCTTCACACAAAGAGATCATGTGGTATGATATGAGTCCAAAAAATTAAAAGAGCACGCGTTAAATTATGTTACACATACTTGAAATTATTGGTAATTGTACACACATTAAAAATGTGGAGACATTACCTCATGTGAAGGAAATTTGAGCTAAGGACAAATCACTGTGGTCTGAAACATTTGTTTGGACAACCAATACTAAATGTCATACAAACTAGATATCTTGAATTTCTTAGTGAGTTTGACTTTAAAATTAAGCACATCAATGAAAAATAAAATCAAGTGGCTGATGCACTCTGCAGGAGAGCACATGAGATATATATTGCAGGCATTGACATGTATAGGACTGATATGAAAGATAAAATTATTGAAGTAGCAAACTCAGATTAACATTAATTAAAAATAAAAGAAATATTACGACAAGACCATTTACAACATAAATTCAAATACTTTGAGTTAAAAAAATATGGAATTATCATGTACAAAGGAAACATATATGTGCCAAATTCCAGTGAACTAAAAACTGATGAGGAAAATGCACAATGTGCCATATGTTGGGCACTCAGGATATCAGAAGTTAATTGCAGCTGTAAGAAGCCAATATTTTTGTCTAGGAATGAAGAAAAAAGTGGCTGATTATATAGCCAGATGTCTAGAATGCTAGAAAGTGAAGATTGAACATAGACATCCAAGAGGGCTATTCAAACCATTGCATATTCCTGAATGGAAGTAGGAGGTAGTTATATTGTATTTTATTACAAAACTGCCCAGATCAATGAAGCAACACGATTCCATCATGGTGGTGGTGGTGGATAAATGAACTGAGACAATGTACATTTTATTCCTATGAAGACAACACACAAGACAACAAATATTGTAGAAATCTACATGAAAGAAGTTGCTAGGCTACATGGAGTGTCAAAGGAAATTGTTTTAGACAAAGATCCAAAGTTTGCTTCCAATTTTTGTAAAGGTTTGTTCAAAGGTCTTGGGACAAATCTAAATATCAGTACAACGTATCACTCAAAGTCATATGGGAAAACAAAGAGGACTATCAAAATAATTGTAGACATGCTCATAATGTATGTGATGGACCAACTATCAAAGTGGGAGGATTATATCCACTTAGTGGAATTTTCTTACAATAATGGGTATCAAGCCTTCTTAAAAATGAGTCCGTTTGAAGCATTGTATGGTAGGAAGTGTAACACTTTAGTGATTTGGGATAATCCAATAGACAGAGTGGTTATTGGACCATATTTGTTGAAGGAAATGGAAGGGCAAATGACAAATATCAAGCATAACTTAAACACTACCCAGGATAGTGAGAAAAGTTATGTAAACAAGAAAATAGTTTTAATATATTTTGAAGTTAGCGAGCAAGTATTTTTAAAAGTGAAGGCGAAGAGACGTTCACTAAGATTCATAAGTTTCCCGAAGTTGACAATAAGATATTGTGGACCTTTAAAAATCTTAGAAAATATAGAGCTATTTGTATACATGATAGCATTTCCTACATCCATGAGAGTGCATAATGTAATTAATGTGTCATTATAAAGAAATATATGCCTGATTCTAACCCCATAATTGATTCCACTATGATCCAGGTAGAACATGAGGAATATTTATGGGTGGAACCAATAGATATTTTGGACAAGAAAGTCAAAGTGCTTAGGAAAAAATCCATAGGGTTGGTAAAGGTTCAATGGACCTGCTACGGTCCTAAATATGCTACATGGGAGCATAAAAAAACATGTGGGAAGAATACCCATTAAATTTTGACAATTTTGAAGAAAACATAATATAAGAACGCAAGACTCCATTTTGAGCAGCTAGAGTTTCAAAACCGCATTTCACAGTCCTAGCCAACACTACGTTGGGGACCCTGATAAAACAATGGCACAACCCAATGGAATGAGAGAAATGAAGGGGGTACATTCCTTGGGTCAACGAGTTGAGAGGAATATGAGATTATGGTTGGAACTGTTGCTGGAGTTGTAAAATTGCATATTTTTTTATTTATTTCTTAGTATTGTGATGTAAATTTGTATATGTATATATATCGACATAGTGTGCACCGAGGACAACGCATAATTGTAGGGGCAGAATGTACTGTCCCCACTAAATACCTAGTTTAATTAATGCTTAATGTAAATAGAATGTGTGGCTACGACCAAATGATGTATATTCGAATTGTATTTCTGAATTTTAATAATAAAATGTGATACCAACTATGTTGATGCATGTAACATAGGCTTAGTGTCTAGCATGTGGAACTCGTTCAAATTATTCTAACTCTGAGACTTTACTTTAATTGAAGTAATTAATTAAAACAATGCGCTTTTATTAGCGAGTTGAGTTTTATCTAAGGAAATGATTTAATTAACATTAGTGAATTAAATAATAACTGTTGATCTCAAGTGAGGTGAGAAGTAATCTCAACCATCAATCATTTTGGAGATTAGGGTTAGGTCATAACTCAATCTTATAAACGCAAGGCTAGAGTGAAGAAGAAAACATTTTTACATAGAGATACCAAAGAAATAATTTTTCTAGCGTGGAGTCATTCGAGAGTGTAAAAGAAAAGAAATACTTTTAATTACACATGAATGAGTGAGTAATATCAAATATATTGGGCGAAGAGTATTTCATCCAAGTGTTGATGTAGAAAGAGTTGAATCACTAAGGACTATGATTCAAGAAGATCTTGGATAAGTGGAGAGGGATTTCCATCTAGAGATCTAGGCAAAGGAAGAGAGAGAGATCAACCGTTCAACAAAGGGACGGGTCGTCACAGACAATGCATATTTTTTGGTATGGGTCATGTAGATAGTTCGGGTTTTGGTGTTACGATCACACAAATAGCACATGAAAACACGAGTATTAGGGTAATAGTCACATTGTTTTCTTACAAGACCATGCAATAGGTTTGGCATCAGATCAGGAAGTTAGGTGCATATTTACTTTGTCTCGTTTCTATTTGGGCCATTTTCCTAGTAAGAGATCCCTTGTAAGCTTTGAAGTTATTTGAATGATAAGCTTAGTTTATGGGAATAATATATTTGTGTAGTGTGTGATATTTTGGTTTACTTATTTATGGTTCAACTATAATGTTTAGTTGATAACTCAATTGCTCTTTTATTTAATAAGTGATTTATTTGGAATTAATTGTCGGGTGCTGGGTTAATGAAATTTCAACATGGTATCAAAGTTGTCTCTCTAAGAGGGATCCAATATTAGGTTGAACAAATGACATATCTATTGGATCATGAGTGTTGCGGTGGGTGTTTGAAGGACCAAACATAGATCCACTAATTTTGTAGCAGATCTATTGGATCTATAGAAGATCTTATTAGATCAATAACCAACAGGCAGGGATCAAAGGAAAAATTTCAGGGAAACAACCATATTGTAGTCAGATAGAGGACAACACATTTATTTTGTTACAAGTCATGAAGACCACGCAGAACAACCCAAGTATCAACGTAACAGTCAAGTTGTTAGCGTAGATAGTGCGTATAGATATCGTACATGACAATACATGGGAAATTTCAGCAGAGGGTTATCAGATAAGATCTTGGAGATGTCAACTAGATTGCAATTTGAGGATAGGTTGGAATTTTTTTCCAACTACAGTCCTTGGAATGAGAGAATCATGTTGGTGCTAATGGATAACGAGATCTGAGAATTTTCTAATACTTGGATCACTCCTCCAACTGATGTGGTAGAATTGGTCATTCATAATCAGAAGGATGTGAAAGCCAAATGCATAATTATAGATGGGGTGAAGGATAATTTGATCCCTCATTTATCGGGAAAGACACTGTCAAGGACACATGGGAGGCTTTGAAGGGACTATTTCAGAGTAATAATGAGAATCACAAAATGGTGATGAGAGAGAAGCTCATAGACACTAAGATGACAAGATCAAACATGGTGACAACTTATCTCACCCAGATCTGAAAGGTTCGAGATGAATTGGCTGCAGTTGGGGAGACAATGACTAATTTAGAATTGTTGAGGACGACATTAAAAGGCTTCACAAAGCAATTGTCACTGTTTATAAAAGGGATTGTAGCACGTGAGAAGCTCCTTGATTGGTAAAGGCTATGAGATGGATTTTTTCATGAAGACCTTCGAGATGAAGAATTGAATGGAGTCCAACACAAGCATGATGATGATAACCTTGCTCTTGCCAGTGAGACAAAGAAGGGAAAGTTAAAGAAGATTGTTAGTGGAGAGTCTACCTCTCAATATGGAAATAAGAAGGACATGAGAAAAGTCAAGTTCTTTGCATGTCACAAGTTTGGGAATTATGCAGGGCAATGTCTGAACAAGAAAAAGGGTTGGAATGAAACACAAATAGAGTTAGGTGTGTTGGAAAAGACTCAAATGGATGAGTTTTCCAAGAAGTTTGAATATATAAAGATCTTATATTAGCTGGTGCATGGGTAATAGATAGTGGAGCCACATGTCATATGAAATGAGCACGAGAATTGTTCGAGAGACCCATAGAGTCAGACTCATATGTGCATGTGGAACTTGGTATGGGGACCAAGAATGCATTAAAGGGATTTGGAACAATGCCATTCATGATGGAGTCAGGAGGTCTATTGAGAGTGATGGACATGTCGTAGGTGCCAAAACATAGGAGAAGTGTTCTCTCAGTCTCAATGATTGAGAAGAAGGTATTTGATGTAGCATTCTAGGATGGAAAGACGTTGATCAAACCCAAAGGATATAACTTAGACACAACCACTATTTTTGTATTTAGAGAGAGAAACTTGTATGGGATAAAGGGAGAGCCTATGTGAGCAATGGAAAACAACAAAGTGACATAGGACAACGAGCATGTAGCTCTGAAGGTTGAGATACTCAGAGGGAGTCAACCTTTAGATTCAGGTGGAAATGATCAGTCTTCCAAGTCTATCAAGTATTCATAGTACGAGATGACTATGCAGGATGCTCAGGAGCAAGAGGCTTCTAGGAACATGATTAGAGGGAAGTATTAAAAGACAAGTCTGAGTGAGATGGTAGGGATAAATTTTATTTGAGATGGAGCAACCAATCAATTGGATTGGAGGGCAGCCATGGTAGCGAAGACAAATCCACATTCAGGTGGTAGAAATACACTCCTCACTAAGAGGGAGTGTTTATGCATGTGCCATTGGACAAACACTTCCACATAGGCTTGATGTCTAGCATGTGGAAGTCGTTCAAAGCCTTCTAATTGTGAGACTTTACTTTAATTAAAGTAAAATTCTTTTATTAGTGAGTAGAGTTTTATTTAATGAAATGATTTAATTAACATTAGTGAATTAAATAATATCCGTTGATCTCAAGTGAGGTGAGAAGTAATATCAACTGTCAATCACTTTGAAGGTTAGTGTTAGTTCATAACTCATTCTTATAAAAGAAAGGCTAGGGTGAAGGAGAATACATTGTTCTCACACAAACCTGCACTTGTAGAGCAAAAGTCTCAATGCTTAAGTGCAAATCTTGCGTAACTGAGAGGGAAGGGCCACTGTCACCACAAGGGTGTAGACCCTCCTACTCCTTGAGGTAAAATTTGTATCCTCTCAAAGATAACAATGATCAAATTTAGTGGAGGGTGTAACCCCTTTTACTCTTCCGAGGGTTTCAAAGACTATTCTTGAATACAAGACAAATATATAGCATTTAATTGTAGAAAATCCACTTACAACCCAAGATGAATGCATGCTAAACCCTTGTATCCAAATATCATCCACCAAATATCCAAGAGAAACCATCCATAAACATAAATCCTTATTCCAAAGCACCAATCCAAGACAAATGTTCCAAGAAAATTTAAATAATTTCAGACCTTCAAAGGGAAAATCCCTCAAGAAGTTGTGATCCAAATGAAAGGAGATACCTCTCTATTTATATAGAAAGGCTCAACCTCCTCTCAAAATAAAATAATAATTTTTAATCTATATTTCCACTAATTCAACCGAAGGAGGGGCAAAAGGCCCTCTTCAACAATAAATAAAAAATGTACAAAATTTGGGCTTCTTATGCCACTTTTACAAAATCAAGGGGCTAGAACCCACAATAGTAACCCACTTCCATAAATGAAGGAAAAAATGGGTGTTGATGCATCGTCCAACCTCCAAAGGCCCTTTCATAATGAAACCTTCTACAAGTAGCCTTCCAAGCATGAGAATATGGGGCTTCAAAATGACAACTTAGTGCCAAATCCCCCTCAAAGCATGGTTTCTTCACCAATCACAAGAAATATATTCAATGTGTGGACATGTGGGATTCGAAAGTTTGGCATGTAGCCCCTACATATTAGCCCCCAAACAAGCACAATTTAGCCTTCAAAACCTTAAGGAAACTTGCAACCAAGACAAAACCCTTCATGTGGATGCATAGAGAAACACATCATATCACAAATCCTTGTTCAAATACTTTAAACAATTCTACAAAAATTGGCCCCGCTCAACTTTGTTTCAGGTCGACTAAATTAAATATTCTCATCCAAATCAATTTTGAAAAGAAAATATAGGTTGGTCCAAGACTTATGTTTTTTTAAGCATGGGTTGGCTCCAATCAAAATTTAGCACTCAATATATTATCAAATATATGTAGGTCGGCCCCATTTCTACTTCATATGTCGACTCCAATGTCCAAAAGAAAATTACATCAACACATATATAAACCAATCAACTTCTCATTATACATTAAGATTTTTTTCTTTTAGGGCACCCCTTCTCTGCAATTTCCTCAGGGATTCATGACAACAATCCCTAAACCTTCTGACATGATCTTGGGCTGTTCTATCTCAAGGGGAGGTTGCAGGTGTGTACCTCATATGGCAATATTAGTTGCTTGACACTCTATGACAAGGGTCCTTCAATGATGTTTCTACAAGTTTTCTTATTCATGGTTGGTGGGCCTGCAAGTATTTGCTTTCTGATTCATTTCCAGGAACATTACCTTTGCTACTTGATATCAGAGTTTGAATACAACTAAAATGTAACGCTCCAATTACCAACCAATTTTGTTTTTATTCCTCAATAAACATAAAGACATGCTGTTATGATTAGTAATTGTCTTGTATAAAGGTGATTAAAATGTATATTACATGTGTTCTATTTAACATTATTATTTAATGGTCATGGCGTTTCCATGACAGGGTAAAAGATCATTGACGCTCAAAATCACATAATAATTCTACTCTCATTTCATTCGCCAACATTAACAAGATCTTCTCTTATTCCCAGGTATTACAACTTCTCTCATTAATTTTCATGGTTATGATTTCTTTCATTGATATCCTCACAAGCTAACATATATACTTGTTTCTTGTAGAAACAAACCATAACTATAAGAGTTTGGACTAAATTTTCCATGCACAAAGGTAAGCTTATTCATTTTTATCAATATATAGAGTCCAATGTAATTTGTCTTACCTCTTTTATTATGATATGATAGTCATACCTTGCTTATTTAAAGATTTAATTTATAACTGATACACCAAAGTATCCCACTAGGTCACAACCTATACCTATTGATGAGAAACAATAATATATACTATACCAATGTGGTTTTAATGGAAGGAATCCACAAGTTTCTCTTGTTAAAAAAGCTTGCGTTTACCATGGATATTGGACTTAGGGTTTTTATGAGTGAATAAACTCATACAACTGTTTCCATACACCCATCACGTCATTAACAAGTGCTGCATGGAAGCGTAGTCCCTGCCAGGTTGGAATGAGAATAAATGCGACCAAGTACATACACGTGGGAAGGAAGTTGAAGTACATGGAAACATAAAAGAATTAGCATTCATGAATTAGTTTTCTTTAAAACAAGGGCTGGTGG
>CBVK0101571390.1:0-11615 GCA_900067695.1 Picea abies | reverse complement strand
GCGCACTTCTTGAAGGAGGTTATTTTTGGAGTATTTTGGCATTTTTCTTGGTGGAAGTGTTCAACTAGGCTATTTGCTAGATGATTCTTGGTGAATGTAAGTAAATTTTCTGCAATTCTTATTCATTGAATGGTTATGGTTGTATTTATCTTGCATTTATTATAAGATTATGAAATTTCTAGCTTAAAACCCGAGGAGGCTAAAGCACATGTTATTGTTCTTGCCTTAATAACTTTCACCTACTAGATTATGCTAGAAAATCGATTTTCTTGAAGCTTTTTGCTAAGGTCCTTGCCATTGCAACACCTTAGCACCTCTTGCTTCATCTAGCCATCATCTTCTTCATCCTTGAGCTAAAGAAGGAGGAAAAATACTAGGGCCTAGGGTTACCTACTTCCTAATAGCCATTTCCCCCCTAGGGTTTGGTGATTGAAGCCTTGGGCTACCAACACTTCAATTATTGACCCTCTTGTCTCTAGTTCTCTTATTATCATTTGTTCCTTCAAGATTTTATGCTACCTAAAAAGACTCCATTTACCCTAAAATCACTGATCTAAGCCTTACAATTGAGTGATTGACAAAAACTACTATCAAAACCTATACCTTAAACTCTCTACTAACTACTCCTAACATTAGAATAGTCTAATCTACTAACTTATTTGCTTCTATTACTAAAGTAATCTACAACCATCTATTGCAGCATTAAAAGCACCTAAAAACAATTGTAAAGTTGATTTATACACTGCCTAATTTGCTTCTGACAAATGCTAGTACTTTGGTATTAATAAGTGATTATTTTGGGTCATTTTGAAGCTCTTTCAAGGCATTTATTGTGAAGCAATTATCTTATAAACATTTTGCTATAAATTTTTGTTTTCTTCATCATATATCAACTATTGTTTTTATTGATAAAGTCCATGATTTTATGAAGTACTAACAACAAGTTGTGCTTGCAAAAGATATATTTTATTGTTGTCTTGTTCTGGCTAGGTACATCTAAATACTTCATTACTTCACCGGTTAAAACCTTGAGACTTTCTTATCAGTGTGACTTGAGAGAGGGGATACTTTTATAGATACTTTAACCTTTTCCTTCTCAAACCCCCAGGTCACCGGGAACATCTCCCCTAGGCCATCAACCCTAAATAGAAAGAGGTATCCTGTTGAGGTGACAATGATAGGATAACCTCTTATTACGCCAGTTTTCCTTTCCTCAACCTTTCCCTTTGGGACAAGTACAAATTGAGAGATAACATTTTGGTGCCATTGTCAGGGAACACTGAGTCAATTCTCCTCAAAGACGACACTTCTCGGTAAACCTTTCCTCAAAATCCCTTACTTTCCAAAGCTTACCTGGTGACTCC
Source organism: Picea abies (assembly GCA_900067695.1). NCBI lineage: Eukaryota > Viridiplantae > Streptophyta > Pinopsida > Pinales > Pinaceae > Picea > Picea abies. The sequence continues at coordinate 10,251 of CBVK0101571390.1, read as the reverse complement.
ACTGAGGGTGATTCCCTCATCCCTTTGATAATTTCAAGAAAATTATCTAGCGACTCCACTAATGACAAAACCAACCATGACTTCTCAATGGGACTCGAAAAACTTCAAACCTTTAGACATGAGTAAAATATCAAGATACCCTAGACAAATGCCCCCTAGGTATGAAAATTGGCTCCCTAGATTCACTGGTAGTGATAGGGAGAGAGTTGACTATCACATGAGTGATTTCTGGGATTTCTTTCAATTCCACCCTATCAGTGACGACGTTGAAGATTTCACAATGAAACTCTTCTCTACCACTCTTCATGGCAATGCTAGGAAGTGGTATGAAAGCCTCCATGATGCTAGCATCACAACTATGGAACAATTGGAAGAAACCTTTCTCAAAAGATGGGGCATTAAATGGGAAGACATCTCAGTACTACTAAAAAGACTCGATCATATAAAACAAACTGAGAATGAAACTGTCAGACAGTTCCAAGATAGGTTTGAGGACATACTATATCGAATTCCTGGAAGTCGTCATCCTGAAGACAAATAGATCGTTCATATCTATACCAATGCACTCTTAGTGAATCTAGGTTTTTCCCTTAGTAAAAAAGGCCCAAGAACGCTCAATGAAGCTCACAACATGGCTAAAATAATCGAGGAAAATATCTCCTTGTCCCAGGTAAGACACCTATTTTCCCCAGACACTCTTAGTTTGGAGAGATTAGTTTCCCTTGAGACCTTTATTTCTGATCTCCAAAAAGAAGGGGAACAAACCATCGACCAACAAGAAGCTAAGGGGAAGGATCTTAATGAGGTTTTCCAGACCCACAAGGAAGAGAAAAGGATTACTCATTTTTCTGCCAAGAATAATGAAGATGTGATTGAGGAGCTGGGACATGAGGATATCGAACACGATGATGAAGTGTTGATGTGTCCTCGTCCCTCTGATGAAGCCATCCAAAATTCCATTTTTTTTGCACAAGAAGAAGAGGATGAGGTTAGTCACATTCCTTTTAAGGATTTTGATAATACATTATTCTATGATTTTAAGAGTGAATGAGAAATGGAATCCTTAGGCAAGGTATATTCCCCTTGTTGTACAATTGAATATGTAGGGGCAAGTCATGAGGATGAAACAATAATGCATGTTGTTGAAGTTACCCAAGTCCTCAAATCTCCTGCACAAGAATAAATAAGCACTGTGAGTTACCTTCCTTTCCAAAATGCTGATGATGCTTTGTTTTATGATTTGGAGAGAGAAGAGGTGCTAGAAGAGCCCTTGGATGTATTAAATCCTTCATGTTATGATAAATATAATAACTTTGTTGATAATATTAACGAGGTCATACATGTTTGAAGGTGTAAGTGGGATGTGATTGGTTCTAATGAAGATCCCATTTATGATATTGAGGGACATTTCCAAAAATCTCCTTTACAACTATCATATGAGGTTACTAATTTTGACAATTGGCAACAAGGAGATGGTATGATTACAAACCTATTTCAGACACCCAAGGATGACCTGGTGTTGTCTTCTCCTAATGAATTTTGTTCATACCTTGAGGATTTTGATGATTATTCCTCTGAGCACTTGGATTTATTCCATGAAGAATATTATCCACCACCATTGTGCTCAAATATTGATAGAGTTAAGGACATCATTTTCCCGGAGAAGGATCCTTGTGATAATGTTTTCCACCCACCTTTGATTATTTTATCTTGTTGTGTCATTAAAGGTGTAGTTGGGAAGTATGTCTTTTGTATTAAGTTTCCTCTGAGGCAAACCCTAGAGTTCAAGGGTAGGTTGAATACCTCAATAAGAAGTTTGTTATCTCAGTCTTTTAGCCTTCACTTAAGAACTGGTCAGTCATCTTCTAGGTCCTTGCCAGTCCCTTCCCAAGCCTCAAATTGTGAAGACATCTGAGGAAGCCAACTTTCATATCCATTGAGTCAGTATTTTGAACCTTTGACTTTTCACGATCCCTTCTTGAAATGGATTGAGTACTTTCCTGAGAGAATGACTTGGCACCATTTTTTCCCTCCCACCTGCCTCCACGAAGTAGACCTCACAATTTCCAATGATACAATACATTTTCTAACTCATGTTATTTTTGTGCTTAACTTATCACTGCTTTGGTTTATGATGAAGCACAGACACGGGTATTGTGAGACATTGTTGGCATGGTTTCACTGTCTATTCGACTACACCTAACGTTCAACCAACAGGTAAGTACAGGTGAGTAGGTAGGCATTTTCATTCATTGTATATACCATCTGCATTTCATGCTAGAGTAGTTGTATTTCCATTTGTATATATGCTTGTTTATTTTCATTTACTATACCATATATGAGCCAGGGGTGATATCATCACCCCAAATGATTACTAATAATTTTTGTTGAGATCAAGCAGGTCACAGGTCATGCCAGAGATGTTGAGGTTCTCATGTGCTCTACGGTGAGCACATGCCCCTGAGTTGGAGCCAGATGTTATCCCCTAGTCCAGGGAAAACTAAGGAGATTATGTCTTGAGGGCCATAGGTCTTAGACATGGAGTACCGAGAGCCATATTGACTTGAGTCTGGCCCTGAAGGGCCCATCCTTTATCTTCAGTGCCTCCATCTTGTCAGCAATAGAAACATCCATCCCATCGGCCTGGTCCTTCAACAATAGTGGGTATTTCTCCATGAGGTAATGAATCTGGGTATCATGGTATGTGTCACTTTGATTCTCAAAAAATTTGAATATGTGCATTTAATTATTTTTGCTTCTGATGTGTGCTTGGACCTTATGTCTTTCCACTTGTCCACACCTGGGGGGAATGACAGGATTCCCTAGCAAGTTGGTTCCCATAGGATTTGAGTTTCCACTGGGTGGGTTCATGAAAGGTCATCGTCCATTCCCACCATACTTATCACTTTTCATCTTTTTCCCTCTCATCCATACCATACATTGGTTCGGGCATTGGGTTTTCCAAGTTAGCAAAGGGTCGTACCTTACCTTGTGGGAAGAAGGGGCTAAAGGCCCAAAGGGTAAAATTAGATGGAAAAAGATAAAATCCAAAGGAACAAAACCTTCAGATGCTTCTCCCAGGGATCCCCAAGAAAGGAAAAAAAATGCTTCTCCACAAGAAACAAAGGGACCCATAAAATAATAAAATCAAGACCTAGTTGGAGGATAGGGGGTTTCATCACGAGCCCGCCTATTAAGTCCATGGGCATGTAGCGATATGACACTACCATTCATTTGGTCACCACACCAGGGTAGTGGCTCTTGGTGGCATAGCCAAGAGAAAGGGGGTCTCATCACGAGCCAACCTTCTCATCTCCATGAAATGCTTGTGGGTAACAATGTCACCAATGGTCACCACGCCAAGGTAGTGTCCCCTAACTAGTCTCTTGAAATAAAAATCAATAAGATAAAAGATAAAAGGCATTGAATGGGCTTGGAAACATATGCATCCATGACAAGGTGCAACTCACCCTCTTCAGAGGCACCCACAAGTAAGCCAAACATTCCCCTGTCATCACTGCACCCATTGCTCAGACATCCCTCATTACCTCATCCACTTACATGACCTGGATTTCTCTTCACCTGCAAACATCCCACGTCCAATGAGAATTATCCCAATAGGACCTTCTGACATCCTCTCCAAACCTGGCTTGTAGAATAGCATAACTTCTTTGAGCACTTGTCTAGGAAAGGGGGGTTTTATGCACATGTTTAAATAACTTGATTGTTAGATGTGACTGACATTGTTATGATCCCTGTGACTTATGAGCCCATGAGGGCGTACTCATTCTTTTTGTAGGTCCACACTCGATGGATAGGTACACATGGGGAGATGATTAGTTTGGACATCCATAGGGATAAAATCCCACTAGATGGATGCTGAGACCCCAGCCAGGGGCAGAGACAGGACAAAGGCTTGCACCGAAGAGAGAGGAGGAAGTTCCACCAGAGACAGCTTGGCAGGCCTAGACCCAGGGGGGATCTTGCCCTCCCACTATGATGTTGGCCTTGGAAGGCCCATGACGTCACTTTTGTGACCCTTGATGTCACCCAACGTTTGATGGACACTTTGGAGGCAGTTGTGTGCCAAGTGGCACGTGTGGCTTGATCCAAAGGCCTTGGGAGGCCTAACGTTTTTCTCTTAGAGGTCAATGTTTCACTAGAAAGCCTAACGTCACCCTAAAGGGGCATGATGTCACATTTTCTGATTGATTTAGGGTTTATTTTGTCATTTTTATGTAAAAACTGAATATTACATGTAAATTGGCCATGTCATCCTTTTTGACCTAATTTGTAAATTAAAGATCATTGTAACTGTATAAATGAGGGAAAAAACACTCTTATTTTTCATCATCTTTCACTCACACTTAACTGAGGTCTGAAATTTTCACCCTAATTAAGGTTACTTGGCTGAAATTTAGTGTGCACTTCTTGAAGGAGGTTATTTTTGGAGTATTTTGGCATTTTTCTTAGTGGAAGTGTTCAACTAGGCTATTTTCTAGATGATTCTTGGTGAATGTAAGTAAATTTTTTGCAATTCTTCTTCATTGAATGGTTTTTTTTGTTTGTTAGTTTGTCCGTGACATGTGGGACTAACCTGTGGCTAAGAAACCACAACTCAGGGGCAGCTAAGCCATCAAAATCACCCGAGGATCGCACCCGACATGAGCCACACCAACCCTTAACATGGCTGGATTTTTTGTCCCCGCATGTTTCGAACTGGTGACTTTAACAACACAGAGCGCCTTATCAACACACTCTGTCGCCAACTGTCCTACACCTCAGGGACTTCTTCATTGAATGGTTATCATTGTATTTATCTTGCATTTATTCTAATGTTATAAAATTGCTAGCTTAAGACCCCAGGAGGCTAAAACACATGTTATTGTTCTCTCCTTAATAACTTTCACCTACTAGATTATGCTAGAAAAATGATTTTCTTGAAGCTTTTTGCTAAGGGCCTTGCCATTGCAATACCCTAGAACCTCTTGCTTCATCTAGCCTTCATCTTATTCATCCTTGAGCTAAAGAAGGAGGAAAACTACTAGGGCCTAGGGTTACCTACTTCCTAGTAGCTATTTCCCCCCTAGGGTTTGGTGATTGAATCCTTGAGCTACCAACACTTCAATTATTGACCTTCTTGTCTCTAGCTCTCTTATTATCATTTGTTCCTTCAAGATTTGTTGTTGCCTAAAAAAACTCCATTTACCCTAAAAGCACTGATCTAAGCCTTAAAATTGAGTGATCGAAAAAAATACTATCAAAACCTATACCTTAAGCTCTCTACTAACTACTCCTAACCTTAGAATAGTCTAATCTACTAACCTATTTGTTGTTGTTACTAAAGTAAGCTACAACCATCTATTGCAACATTAAAAACACCTAAAAGAAATTGTAAAGTTGATTTATACACTGCCTAATTTGCTTCTGACAAATGCTAGTACTTTGGTATTAATAAGTGATTATTTTGGGTCTTTGCTTCTGACAAATGCTAGTACTTTGGTATTAATAAGTGATTATTTTGGGTCGTTTTGAAGCTCTTTCAAGGCATTTATTGTGAAAAAATTATCTTATAAACATTGCTACTATAAAATTATATTTGCTTCATCATGTATCAACTATTTCTTTTATTGATAAAGTCCATGGTTTTATGAAGTACTAACAACAAGTTGTGCTTGCAAAAGATATTTTTTCTTGTTGTCTTGTTCTGGGCAGGTACATCTAAATACTTCATTACTTCATTGGTTAAAACCCTGGGACTTTCATATCAGTGTGACTTGAGAGAGGGGATACTTTTATATATACTTTAACCTTTGCTTTCTCAAACCCCCAGGTCACCGGGGACGTCTCGCCTGGGCCATCAACCCTAAATAGAAAGAGGTATCATGTTGAGGTGACAGTGATACGATAACCTCTTGTTACGCTAGTTTGTCTTTCCTCAACCTTTCCATTTGGGACAAGTACAAATTGAATGATAACATGTAGCATATGTTTGCAATGAAACTTCATGTCAAAATGAGGAGAGGGTTTTTTTTTTTAAAGGAGGGAATGATGAGAGACCCCACTTAGATGTTTTACAAGTGTCATTCATAAAAGGAGGGAAGAACCAGTCAAAGGGGGCACACTTAGGGTTTGAGGGATGAGTTTTGAGGGGGGGGGAACCCCTTTCCTAGTGTTTAAACATCTAACTAAGAATCAAGGGGTGTTCCCAAGGTGTGGGGCCATTCCCCATCTTTTAATTTTTCATAAACCTTAAGTTCATGAAGAAGGAGGGCGCCCCTCTCACTAGGGAAACTCACTTTAAGTTGTTAACTTGACTTGGGGGGTTTCTTCTAAGTGGATTTTCACTTTCCAACTTAGGAAATACATTAGAAAACATTTCCCCCTTTCTTTTCTTGGTTTTAGACTCAATTACAATTTTTGGCTTTTTTACCGTAGCCAATTATTCGTTGACTTTTGACTAACTTGGACTCCTCATCGACATTGACCTAGCAAAGCTTGTCCAATTTAGAGAAAACTTGGTCCAAGGGTGTAGGGGGTAATAATACATTTGTTTTGAGTATTCACACCCCTATACAAAATCTCCAAAGACCAATTTTTTACATTTTACATAAAAAATAATTAAAAATTTCCAATTTACGAGAAATTTTAATTATTAAAAAATCCCATCAAAACTTAATGGAATTCCACAAACGTCTAGGATATGTCTAGAATGGTCATTTAAAATACTTCTAGACCTTAGTCACCCATTGGGCTCGATCATTAGAATGTATTTCACCACTTTGGAGGATTATTGAGTGAAAAAATCAAATAAAAAAAATCGTTGAAAAACAAAATTAATTACACGAGGAAAAAAACACTAGATGAAAGGAATCCCCTAATAATAAAGTCCCAGGAAACTACACTATTAAAACTTGACCCATGCTAACATATTACATTACAAAATTTTCCCACACAGGGGAGTGGACATTCCATTGAGAGAGATAGAAGTTATGGGGGCAGAATTGCCTTGTTGAGCCATAGGTATTTAAATTTGTCGTACCACAAGGTACATATTTTCATGGTACATGACGTTGACACCTAGTTGAAATAGGTGGTCAACACCTGGACTGAAGAAGAATCTACTTTCTATATCTTCCATGGAGGACAGAGGGTATGCAATAGCATTTGTGGATGGACAGGTTTTCGCTTGGCCAAAAGGATTGAATCTTGACTCAGCAGAGACCATTGGTACTTGTGACGACAGTCTCTATAAGTTGACTAGTCAGCCAGCACAGGCCCTGGTACATGACAATGATATTTTATGCGAGCTTTGGCATAGGAGATTGGGACACTTACATCACTAGGATTTGCTAGTATTAAGGAAGATGGTGACATGTCTCCCAAAGTTTAGAACTGAGTATCAGGGAATATGCAGATGTTGTGCACTTGGCAAGAATGCCAAGGCTTCTTTTCCAAGAAGTGATAGCAAGTTCAAGGAGATATTGGACCTGGTACATTCAGATGTGTGTGGACCGATGTCAGCTCCATCTACGAGTGGTTGTTGGTATTACATGACCTTTATTGATGATTATTCCAATAGGACGTGAATCTTATTCATGAAGACCAAAGATGAAGTCTTCAATCAATTCAGGGAGTTTAGAGCTTTGGTGGAGAATCAGACAGGGAAGAAGATCAAGGTTTGAGCTTAGACAATGGGGGTGAGTATACCTCCAACAAGTTCAAGAACTTCTGTAAGGAAGCAAGGATTAAGAGGGAGCTAACTATGAATTTCAACCCACAGAAGAATGGGATTGCAGAGAGGAAGAAACATACCATAGTTGAGGCTTCCAGGGCAATGTTACATGACCAGGATCTACCCATGATGCTTTGGGAAGAATCATGCAACACTGCAGATTATGTTCAAAATAGGAGTCCTCATAGGATCTTGGAGGACAAGACTCTTGAGGAGGCATTCATAGGAGTGAAACCTAATATAGGGAATTTGAGGATCTTCAGTTGTCCAGTCTACATCCATGCTCCTAAGGAGAAGAGAACAAAGTTGGAACCTTTCGAGGGAAAGGGCATGTTTGTGGAATACAAAGAGACTTCGAAGACCTACCGAATCTATATTCTAAGACAACAATATGTTGAATTTAGTCGGGATGTCAAATTCGAGGAGGACTTGGCTTTTAGGACGTCCCATGAGATCACAACAGGTGGTGAGGAGAAGGAGGCTCCAAATATTGAGAAGAGTACAGGTCCATCTAGTACTGAGGAGCAGCTCTCAAACCATGAGGAGTTAGGGAAGTTTCTGGATCTAGTGGATCCTCCTAGTGATGAGGACATGATGCCTAGATGGTTTCAAGATACTTTGAAGGATGCAAAGGGGAACACAACACCCAGAGGCACCTTGAGGCACCTTCAGGGAGAGTATACGTCCATAGAGATTCTCCAGCTATGTGGCCCTTATGAGAAACATCATTGATTTCCGAGCCTTCCAGTTTTGAGGAAGCAACATGCCAATAGGTTTGGAAGGATGCCATGATGAAGGAGTACCAATTCATCATAAAGAATGAAGTGTGAGACATAGTTCTAAGACCAAAGAGGAAGTCTGTAGTGACTTCCAAGTGGATCTATAAGATCAAGCATACTGCAGACGACAATATCGAGAAGTATAAGGCAAGGTTCGTGGAAAGAGTGTTCTCCCAAAAAGGAGGAGTGGACTGCAAGGAGACCTTTGCTCCAGTGGCCAGGTATACTTCCATCAGGACAGTTATTTCTCTCACTTCAGTTATAAAGTGGAAGATACATCAGATGAATGTGAAGACAACATTTATCAATGGTGTGATTGAGGAGGAGGTATACATAGAGAAAGCTTAATGCTTTGAGGTACATGGGAGGAAGTTGTTAGAATATAGAAGATGGTGTGCTCGTTTTACCATTGACAATACCCTCGTCACCCAACCACAGGCCGAAGCCTACCTCCGAGCACCTTAACCTTGACTGAGAATTCCTCTGGAAGCAAACCCTAGGCTAGATAGCCAAACAAAGGGTAGCGCATCTCTCCTCAAGGATAGCGCAACACAAAAGACTGATCAGATAGTCCCAAACCCTAGCCAAGAGATATCCAAGCCAATACTGAAACTAGTTGCTGTTGCTGCTGCACTTGCAACCCTCCTCCAAGCCTGCGCACCAGACTGCAACTGCAGTGCGCACCAACTGGGAAACTGCTACGCAGAACTGGCTCTGTCTGCCACTGCTGAGATGCTACAAATGAGAACTGACGCCCTGTATTTATAGTAATCCTGTCAGTTTGCTGGGGCCGACTTCTCCTTCTGTGTATGTGTCTGTTCAGTATATTATTATTAATTCTGGCCGACTTCTTCTCCTGGAGGCTAATAGCCTAAAATAAATTATCTTCTTGAGCCGATAAGGCTTCTAGGGTTATTAGCCAATTCATTGGGGTTTCTCTTACTTTCCGGAGTCTTCTATTCTCGTCAGGTTCACACGTGGGGGTAAATACCTCCCGCAGCTACCATAATATTAACACTCCCTCCTAGCTAGAGGGGTATTTACAGGTAATGGACTTGAGCACAAAACACACCATTTACCCGATAGCATCAATATAGTCATCTAGACTATTTCATGACTAGATCATGAGCATCACCATCATCATCAACTGCATCATCTCTTGAAACCATACTTCATCTGAGTAGTTTAGATATGATGCTGGATAAGTCACTCTCACCATAGAGTGATACAAGAGGAGTAAAAGATCTGAACTGTTTTCCGTCTGGAAAATCTCTGTTGATCATTCATCTGAATGATCATTATCTCTAATAACCTGCTGATAGTCTTCAAGGCAATTAGAACGAAGGCAATTATCTCTAACAATCCAGTGGTTAACTACCACATCAAGTAACACACAAGTACTTGATCAGCAACGTATGGTTGTGAACGGTGAAACATATTCACCATAGTAGTTCTCATCTATTGTCATATAGTCTTCATAACAAACATCTGAGAGCATCCTACATAGAAATAATGTTATGATAGAAACTGTATCATATGGGCCAATCTTTCACTCACATCTGTGAGATCTGAAAGAATGTCTGCCACCACAATAGTCTTCATCTGCATAGAAACAATGTTATGATAAAAACTGAATCATCTAGGACAATCTTTCACTCACATCTGTGAGATCTGAAAGAGTGTCTGCCCTCAGTATAGAATATCAACAATAATCATCTGGGCCAATCTTTCACTCAC
>CBVK0101571383.1:0-20559 GCA_900067695.1 Picea abies | reverse complement strand
GGATGATTTTAAGGATGGAAATTTATTTTAAAATGTAGAAACCTTGGCGAATCTTACTAATCCTTCATATGCTAACTATAAATGTTTGGCGATATTTTTGTAAAAATATTCAAATTTCTAAGCATTGTATATAGTTTTTCTAAAATTTTGGTGATTTTTAAGGTAAAATAATTTTATCCTATTGAATTTGGAAGAATTATTTTTAAAATAGCGCATCTCATTTTTGGAAAAACCATGGAAAATTAGCCCATGAGCGAAATTTAGCCCCTAAAATCATCCCTGCCTATAGAATGTCAGATCCCATCCCTAAAATTGGTAGTACAGTTACCGCCAGACACTTCTCCACTTGAAGAACGGTTATTATACCTTGAGTGGCTCAATGAGCAACATCGTGATGCGGCCTTGGCCAACGAGGCTCACAAACAAAAATTTAAGTGTCAGTATGATCGGTCCATTCATCCTCAGATTTTCTCTGAAGGTGACCTTGCCCTGGTCTATGACAAAGATAAGGACCCCGTGGGGCCAAGTAAATTCAAACCCATGTGGTTCGGACCATTCATCATAAAAGAGGTTCTAAAAAAGGGTGCTTATCATCTGGTTGAATTTGAGGGAAATGCTTTGGCGGAGCCTAGAAATGGGCTCTACCTCAAGAAGTATTACTCATAGGTAGGTCACTCTAGGTAACTTTTTGTAACATATGTATAGTCTTTGTACTATTACTTTCTGGTTTCTTTTAGTATTATGGACGTGTCATTTTTGATGTTATCTTTTGTCATTGCAACAGATGTCAAGTGAATCTGAGGTGTTCATTGGGTATGTAGACGGTGCTAGTAGACACACTCGGAAGCTTGTCTCCGCATCTTGGGTAATTTTTACACCTCAAGGCCAGTTATTATCTTCCAGAGGTATATGTTTAGGTGACACCACAAACAATGTCTTCGAGTACAGTGCAGTTATTGAGTTGCTTCGTGACGCCTTGTCATTTGGTATCTCTCATCTCTGGGTCTGTTTAGATGCTCAGTTGGTTGTGTCTCAGTTAAATAGAGTCTACCATGTTCATGATCCAACTTTACACCGACGATTCCTTAGGGTACGTCTCTTAGAACATAGCTTTGATTATATTACATATTTTCATCTTCCTAGGATATTAAACCAAGTTACAGATACTCTAGCTAATCACATTTTATACTGGCATCTCGCAGACATATAAAAAGACATACACATAAGACATGTAAATACATTTTTAAAAGGAAAATATGATCCATAGGACACAAAAAGACATAAAAATCCATATATAACATAATCACCAGAGTACATAGGTGGACACAAGAACCTCAGAAAATATGACCAGTAACAAGTCATGGAGCTTATGCCCTTAAAAAATATATACAAGTGGAGCTATCAAAGTCTAGACTAACTAAGGTCAGGGCCTGTGGGCCCTGTTGTAATAATCAATAATGTTTTGCAAACACCGAAATAGTCAGACCCATGTTTGTGGTGCCCCCACTACATGAGGTTGCATAGATGGTGGTAGATCCTCAATCTCTACCATGGGGATGGTGCGAGTGAGCGAGGTAAAATATTTCTCAACTCGTCTCAAAACCCTCTCAGCTTCACCGACAGGAAGCTCTCCTACTCCTGTTGGTCCCCCTGCAGCGATAGTTGCGACCCCTGGTCGAGGATGACACCTGTTCCCCACATAATCTACAGGTCATGAGGGTCCCACATCTACACAAAATAGACACATATCTATCAAATAATCTGGTATAAAAAAAAAAAAAACATAAAAACTATATATGTTTCACAAAAAAAAAATGATACAAACTTACCCATCTCACCTCGCTCCTTGCCTGGAGGTACAGGGATCTCGAGATCTCTCGATAAATCAGTCCTAGCATAATGATAATCCTCTATGGCTAGGATCTACCGCAACAACTAAGCAAAGAAGTCATCATCAAAGGACTCATTGGTCCTTCCACCACCCTTTCGTCGTAACAACACTACCCATCTACAAACCGCAGGAAGAGAGGCATGATGTTCTCGTACCACCACTCGAGGATTGAAACTAGGAACTCTTTCAAAGAAGGAAGAGCATAGAATCATCCCGAACCCGAAGTTCCTTTACATCCGCAACCGAAAATCTGCCAGCTGCCTATTCATACAATCCAACAATGTAGTGCTCCAGTCAAATATATGTGCATTTAAGCATTGGACTACATAGTTGATTTGTGCATGGGACGCCTGATGTAGAGTTTTAGAACCAGTCATCCACCCAATAAGAAACGCATGGTCCAAACTTAAAGGTCGATGCCCCCCCAAAAAACCAAATTAAACGCATATATAAATAATTAAAAGGCAAAATGAGGTAGTTTATACTTACTTGGTCCAAACGGATGGTCATTTTGTCCACTGTAGCTCCCGGAATCACCACTTTTACCAAAGGGGTTTTTTACTCCAAAGTCAATTTCCAAATCAACAATGGTGATAATCAGATGCCAACTTCTATTTATAGACTTTTTGGCCCCTTTTGTTGCTTTTTTGGCCCCCCTTATCATTTTCTCTGAATTGAAAACCATTTAGAGTGATTCAAGAGTTTCTATGGAAAGTTACGTTCAGGTATGAGGACATTTTTTTGGAGTTTTGGGTCACTTTTGGCAGTCCGTGGGTAAAAATATCATATGGTCAACTTGAGCATATAAGTTAGGTTTCCACCCCTACTTTTGTATCTTGTTGTCTTTATCCCTTTGCCATAGGATTGATCCCACCAGGTTGTGACACAAAACCATCATTGTTTCTTTAGAAGTGTCACGATTTGGTGGTAGAGATTACCAGAACATGGATTCCCTAGGTAGATCCTGGTTGCATTATGGTGTCCATGCTGTTACTAATGACTGTAGGCTCAAGAGTCCTTTTAGTTTTGTCTGATTACGAGTTTGATCCTCATTTGCATGACTCTTTATCACTCTTGACCTCACCCTCGGGACTCCCAAAACATAACGGGTCTTCTTTTAAGCCCTTTTCAGACCCTCTAAACATGAAAAGATTGTTGAGCGATCTTGTGGCCTTTCATGCTCATTAAACTGAAATTTGAAGTCACGTCTATCTGGTGGTAGTTTACCCCTTTTTCGGTCCAGACAGTCAACTATATGAACAAAGGTATACTCTAGAGGCTTCGGATCCCTAGATGAGTACCCTCAGGTATAATTTTACCCCTTTTTCAGGCCCGAGGGACTAAATTTATGAAAAAGGAACCCCCACGGAGTCCATAGTTAAGCTCTTTTCAGACTCCCTAAAATTGAAAAGATCGTCGAGTGACCTTATTTTTTCACACTGGTTAAAATGGTCTAGAAAAACATTCCTGATAGAGTTGATAGTTAATCTTTTTTCAGACTCCTTAAAAATGAAAAAATGGCTGAGTAATCTTCTATTTATCACACTAGTTAAAATGGTTTTGAATAGACATCTTGTCGGTGCTAGTTTACCCCTTTTTCGAACTGACTAGACTACCTTTGAAAAATGTACCCCATTGGAGTCTCCTTTTACATTTTTCAAACTCTCTAAATATGAAAAATCACCGAGCTTACCTTCTTTGGGCTCATTAAAATTACATCGAAGGACGTTACCATTGTGTGTTTTATTAATCGCATTTGCATACCCACGTCTTTGGCCTAATGCCAGCTCCATGTTGCTCTCAACTGAATCATCTGAGGCATGCCTTATATGCAAGCACTGTATCACTTTTCCTCTGCATCTTGACACCTTTGGCCCCTAGAGGATTTTTTCCGAGTGTCCTTTTCTTGCATATTTCCCTTTTCCCTAAGCATCCCTGTGTTCCGTGCGCTTGGAACTAGTATGTTTATGACACTCGATCCTCCTTTGTAACATAGAATTCTTTTATTCTTTTTCAAGCTTTCCAACATTATTCAAAAAGAAAAAAAAATCAAATATACCCCAAAAAGAGGAAGGGAAAAGTATTTTCTTTTTATTTGGCAGCACAATGAGTCTCCCTTGGACAAGCCACATCCTTTTGTTTGTTCGTCAAGCTCTAGGATTTAATATGACCTTAGGAAGTTTTTCTCGCTACATAGAGTCGTGTCCTCCTCCGTTTGGTTATTCTTCCAAACATATGGAGATTTTGTGTTGCCTCCTACATCGTGAACTTATGTCAAATTCCATGCTACCTGAGTCTCATCATTTGTCATGCTATTGCCCAAGGGAAGTTTTACCAAGCCTGAGTCGACCCCTTTGTAGTTTTTCTCTTTCTCTCATGCCCAACCATCCTCAAAGTTCAATCAAGTCTTTTTTTGAAATCAATGAATCCTTCAGTCTGATCATCAAGATTCTCTAGTCCATGACAGACGAGCTGTTGAAGACCTCTAGGTAGTGAATTCATACACTCATATTACACTCCTACCGGAGTTTTGAAGATTTTGAAGTTGTTTCTCGAGCTCTGAAGACCTCATCTCCAGCCATCAGGCCTTATCAACTTCTAGAAGATGGATAGTCTACATGTATATCTTTTTGATTTCGAGATGTAGCTCCACTGTGTATTGCTCATGGCTACACTTTATGTAGTTATATGACATAGATCTACAGTGTATTTGATTGGTAGCCATGATTTTATTTCATCCTGAGTATGGGTATGCCCACCTCGGTGAGACAATTATTATTTTTCAAAAGGCACCTCCCAATTTCTGGTCCTTGGGCTCACTTGTTTGGAACGTTGGTGAAGATTGTTAATGTATTTTGTCCATCAGATGCTCTTATGACCTCACACATTAGGGGGCATATGTTATAACCCTAATTTGCACCAGACATGCTTACCTGGCATCAGGCCATCTTAGATTCTTTCTTTACCAAAACACTACTGAACAACTCTTCTTAAAAAACCCTTTATAAAGGCCCACACGCCCTACTCCATTACTGCATGCATGTACACGCTAGATGACCCAAGACAACCCACATGTACCTACAAAATCACGAAAAAAGGAAAGTTGTTGGCGGAACACATAGCTTTGGGTAAGTTAAATAAACCTTTCAGCCATGCATGGCTGGTCATTCAACCAAATAACTATCTCCTTCTAACCTATAAAAGAAGGGGTAGGGGTCCCATTTGAAAGGAGGAGAATCATAGTAAAGAAAATATACCCGATTAAGCATTCCATTTGTCCCAACCTTTAGCCATCCTTGTGCAAAGATAAGTATAGAGAAAAGTATTTGGAAGACAGTGGAAGAAGAGCCCAGGACTAGGATTGAGGAGCAGTAGTTGACATTATCATTGTAAGGTATCATTGAAGTTAATAAAAGAATTGATTTTCCCGTCCCACCATATGAGATTGTCATTATTGGAATATTGATTGTATGATTGATTAAATCTCTAAACCATTAGTTCATAGATCAAATGCATGTGGATTTGTTTGTTTGTCTTTAGTGAATACAAGTCATCATTAGGAGGAGAGTTACAGTCAAAGAATGACCAAGCACAAAAAGGGATCGACATCAAACACGCAAAATAAGGTACGTCAACTTAATATCTTGAGCCTTGTATTTACATATGAGTAATGGGGGTTTAGGCATGGGATGATGGTAAAAAGTAATAAACTTTAGGTCATTTATGCATGCATGATAAAACCCTTAATGCTAGTCTGTAGGAGGGATTTCCCACCCATAACACCAGGATGTATGTTCATTAGAGAGATTGGGAGCATGAGGACATTGATTTTTTGGTCAGAGAGGACCCTGATGCTACCATCACATTGGCTCAATGTGGTTTGTTGAAATTCTTCTAGTGTCCATTCATGCAGGCACAACCCAGGATACTGAACACCTTGGTAGATTACTGACATCCTGACGTAGAGGCATTCATGCTTGAGGGACAGTCATTGACTCCAATGACTGAAGATATCTATTTTTTGAATGGCCTCTCAAGGAGAGGGGAACCAGTCAACTTTCACACTTTTCCCTCTAGGCCTCACAAGATAGCAGAGTTGATTGGACTCCATTGTGAGGTCGACATAGACAAAGTGGGCACTCAGGTTCCGATAAACAAGATTTCAAACCTATCACTGAAAGTGATAGTTTTTCTCATTGGGTGGATCACTAGATCTGTAGCTTTACATCAGGCTTCTAGGGCGCACATGAATTATGTGGTTCAGTGCTTAAATGCACAAATTTTTGGCTGGAGTACAACTTTACTAGATTGCATGAAAAGGCAATTGACAAATTTTCGTATGTGGAGACACAAAAAATTTGGGTTCGGTAATATTCTTTGCTCTTTCTTCTTCGAGAGGGTCCCCGGTCTTAGTCCTAGAGAGATGATATGAGGGCATGAGGCCTCTCTCCCAGTGCTATGTAGGTGGTCGACGCTATTTCCAAAACAGGGGGGAGGGAGGACCACTAAGGCCTTCGACGACAAGTTTTTTGCCTAGTGGGCACGAGAGATTCTGGCCATAGAGGACTACCCCTATGCTGGGATCAACTTTTCTAGAGATCTTGACATGCCTGTACCTCCCAGAGAGGAGCGAGGAGAGATGGGTAAGTTTGTTTTTTTCAAATTTATTTAATTTTTATTTTGTTTTATATATATCATTTTTTTTTTCATATACCAGAGTATTTGACACTTAAGTATCTGTTATGTGCATATATGGGTCCAGTGCATCCAACAGACTTCATGAGGACCAGGTGGCATCCTCGACTAGAGGTGGAACCAGCCACAACCGGTGGACCAACAATAGTAGGTGTTATAACCCTAAATTTCACCACACATGATTACTTGGCATCAGGCCATCTCATATCCCTTCTTTGCCAAAGCACTGTTGAACAACTCTTTAAAAAACCTCTTTTATAAAGGCCCACATGCCCTACTCCATTATTGCACGTGTGTACACACTGGCTGACCTAAAACAACCCACGTGGACTGACAAAAGCACAAAAAAAGGAAAGTTTCCGATGGAACACAAAATCTATGGGTGAGTTAACTGAAACTCCCGGCCATGCATGGTCGAGGGTTCATCCAAAAAACTAGCTTCTTCTAGCCTATAAAAGAATGGCTAGGGATCCCATTTGGAGGAGGAAAAATATAGCAAAGAAACTTTGCCCATTTACGTATTCCCATTGTCCCAACCCTTTAGCCTTCCTTGTGCCAAAAGAGATACAAAGAAAAGCAGTTGGAGGACAGTCAAAGAGGAGCCCAGGATTAGGTTCGCGGAGCAGTAGCCGGTCTCAACTTTTGTAAGTTGACTCATTCAAAGTAATAAAGAAAGTGATTTTCCCATCCCAATTCATGAGTTATTCATAATTTGCTAAGTACATGTTTGAATTTCTAACCCGTTATTCTATAGGTAGTATGCATGTGTAATTGTTTCTTGTCTTGTATGCAGGTCAGTGTTGGAAAGGAGAACTGCGAACAAGTAATCAAGTATGACAAGGGATCGACATCGAATGCCCAGAACGAGGTAGGTTGATCTAGCCATTGCATTTACTAAAAAGAAATGGGATTTAAGTCTGGGGATGAAGGTAGAAAGTAAATTTTCTCTAGGTCATATCTGCATGCAAAGTCTAACCCTATTTGCTAGCCCGTAAGGAGATTTCCCTCACAACAAAATTGGTGACCATACTGGGGAGACTCTCTAGGGTTCCTGGTATTTTATTTAGTTTTTGGGTAGTTTTAAAGACTAGTTTTTCTTGCCTATTTTTTCTTTTAGTTTCTGTAAGGTCTGTGATAGCAGGGAGTCTGGTTTTTCATACCAGCTTTCCCTATTATTTGCTTGACTATGTTTTTCAGGACCCACAGAGGTACACGCACCCTACATAAGGCCTGCACGAATGTACCCGCGCCCTACTCTCTTACAGCCCACGTGGGAATGCTAGCTGAAGAAGTAGCAGTAGCGTGTAGAGTTCAGAGAACTTCTGAGGCAGTCATCCTCTTCCCTGTTAGAATCACACATTCTCAGGGGGTTTTCTGAAATTCTGTCTGAGTCTTGTTTGTTTGCAGTCTTATCTCAGATTGTTTTTTCTTTATCATTTTTCCTTACATTGTTTTCTTTTTCTGTTAAAAGAGTGTCTAAGCCTTCAGGAGACCCTGGTTATCAATATCAGAGGTCTCTTCCTAGTTTGGTCTTTCTTTTTTTAGTTTTTCTCAGAGTTTAGAGATACACGCAGCCTGTACAAGGTCAACCTGTGTGTACATGCCCTTTGTCTCTATATAACTCGCATTCACATGTTGGTTGTTGGATTAACAGTAGTGTTCTTGTGCAGGATAATTTCTCTTGAGGGTAAGGCAGTCATCCTTTTCCATGATGAGAACTATACCTCTTAGGTATTTGAATCTCTATCTTGGCAGTCAGTATCTTAGGATTAATCTTACCTTTAGCTCATTTTTTCTCATTTAAAAAAAAGTTGTCATAAATATAAAATAATTTTTTAAGGTTTTTAGACAAGTGTGAGAGTCATTTTTTTAAAATTGCTAGTGTGTGATTTTTGACCTGATTCTTTGTGATATGCGATTAGGCTAGAATTGTTTTTCTTGGTTTTTGCTTGTTGGTATTTTTCCTTTTTTCTTTGTCAAGCATTTAAATAAAAAAAAAATCTCTTTTCACTTTCTTGTTTGGTTGAAGAATGCGTTTCTGCATTATTAGCCAGGGAAAAGTCGTTTATTTCATAAGTTTTTGCAGTTTACTTAGATCATAAGTAGCTTGTAGTCAAGTGAAATTTATTTTGAGTTTGCTATCCAAAATCTTAGAAAATTAAAAAAAAAGAAAAAAAAAAATTAGAAAAGTTGTTGAAATTTTGCCTTAAGAAAAATTTTTGTTTCCAGCTTTTTACTCATTTTTTCTCTCATCTGTTACACATCATCAGTTTCACTTCCATACCCCTTGACATAAGACAAAGCCATAAAATTAAAGATAAAATCTAAAATTTATTAGACTTTCATGTTTGTAGGGTTAACCAACTAGTTCAGGATTAGGGCCTTGGATTAGGTTGGAGAGGAAACTCTTCAAAGCCATTTAAAATCAAACATTGGAGTCTGAGTTAGGGAGTGTCTAAGTCCAATATCATGAAATTTATCTGAGACCCCCCTCTAACACAGGGGATAAACACGAGGTCGCGTGCCGATAGGTAGCGGAGATAACCCCTCCAAAGCTAGATGAATCGTAGTGGAGAACACATATAAAGGTCTTGTCTTGGGATTCCATCATTTGCATTTTCCACAAGGCTTCATGGGTCTCGAATCCATTTGAGGTCCTCATTTGTCTTCTAGACCATTTTCTCTTGATACCCTTAATAGGTTTCAGGCTCGATACCCTACTCATTGTGGTCTACCCGACTTTTGATTGTACCCACCTGATGATTGTTCACACGCTGGCAACCTAGTTGCCAATCCTTTTTAGGGACATACACAGGTGACTACGGGGGTACACCATAGTACCTAGAATAGAAATTAGGCCACACTTTGTAGAGTATACCTAGAGGGTGCTTCCATGTTCAAGTTGCACTTGCACCAGTAAGTTTCTCTAGTGTTGGTTTTTGTAACTGTTCTTCCAATTAATTTAGTGTTTGCCTGTCTTATCTTCTAGGGACTTTTTTAGTGTGTGTTACTTTTGAACATTTAGACTACCTTAGAGTTTCTTTGATCTTCTCACATAGTGGAGGATCATGATCTCTTCCAGTCACTAAGGATTCTTGTTCTACCACCGGTTACACTGGAGCCACCCCCACCACCATTAAGGAAAAAGCTAGACCAACAACGGTCTTTTGAAGCGACCGGGTTACAAGACATTGTGCCTGACCAACCCTAGAGGAATAAACCATTTTGGACCTTGAAGCAACTACTCTTGGCCTGTTTGAAACCCCAACCACTAATTTCTTAGCACCTTTCATCGTAACAATTCAATTTTACGAGCGCCAGACAGTGTTGCACACAGCAATGGAAACAAATGTTGTTACTCCTTCTAGGAATTCTTCAATTCCCACTACGGTTGTCACCACAGGAGAGATTTCACCTCCTAACTCACCATCATCAGTCTGAGCCACCATGGTATCGACTGCTTCTACATTGCATAGTGGTCTGATCCCATCTTTGGCGGCGATCACAACCTCTTTCACACCAAGTGTGACAGGCCCTCCAGTCTCATACGGGATGCCTAGTTCGAGTACAAGTTCTGTACTTTCTTACTCCACTTTACATACTTTAGGTATGGGGGCAGGGAGCTCTAGTGCTCTTCTGCAAGGTCACATGGGGGGCACTTCTTCTCCTTTTAATTCTTTCCCTTACAGAGAAGGTCATATCCCTCCTTCCGCCCCTTCACTCGGCGGCTCGCATCAGCCATCCGTCGGGCAACCTACACACAATAGTTTATTTGGAGTGGGAAGTCAAGGACCACCTTCGCATAGTATGCTGGTAGGTTCGACACTGTTTTCTTTGAACAAAATGTTTGGTAACAACACCTTCTCATCAGCCACTTTCCCTACTAGGGGAAACCCCATTTTTGGACAATCTACTCCTATGCAGGGTACTATTCCTGCACAGAGGGAAAACCTAGGAACTTCTTCCACAGTAAGACCTTGGAATTCAGGGCAGGGATCCATTCCCTCATCCGAAATGTTGATCTGGGGTAATTCTTTCCACATTCAATGGAACTCCAGACAAACTACTATGCCTATCCCCACGAGACTGGCATGGGGTAACCCTTCCCAAAGTCCTTCGAATATAATGCATGCCTAACAATCTATGTCCTATTTGGAAAATTAACCAATGATGTCTCCACATATGAAAAATCCATATGCTGGCTAGGGCCATGGTTTCTACCAGAATTCGGGCTAGTAGCCAAACTTTTCCTGGCAACCTGGTGCCAGTCAAACTCCAGGCCCCTTTTTCCCAGGTTATCACCAACAACCCAAACTTCCCTTCCTGGCGACTTTGCACTTGCCAGATTTGACAAGGTTGTTGAATGACCCTATTTGTCATGATCCACGTTGGCCTCCTATGCCAATGAACTTTCCTTCAGACATCCCAAAGTTCAAAGCCAAACCTAACGAAGATCCAGGAGATCATGTGACTACCTTTCATCTTTGGTGCTCATCTAACTCATTGAAGGATGACTCCGTACAGTTGAAATTGTTTCAACGTACTCTCATTGGGAGTGTCATGAAATGGTACATTGAGCTTGATCTCTCAATATACTCTTCTTTTGGCGAACTGGTGATGGCTTTCCTGAACCATTTCTAGTTACCTGTGAGATACGACACTGGCATAGAGTTGCTCACCAATTTTTAATAGACAACAACAAACCATATCTCTGATCACATCCGAGAATGGAGACGCCAGAAGAGTTTAATCAAGGTACCAATCCCACCAGCATTCCTGCTTGAGTGGTTCCTTAAGTCTTTGGTCCTGCAGTTATCCAAAGACGTTGCGACATCAGGAGTTTTCTCCCAAGAAGACGTCATCATGAGGGCTCACCAGTTTGAGCTCATCTATTCTCAGTCCGGTTTATTATACAACATCTTGCTAGATGCACGATGTTCAATACTGGATAAAACTAGACAGAGAGTTGGACCACATGCCGATGGTATTGTTGGTTCAACACAAACAAAGCCCACTGAGAAATTGACGAAGCAGTTGCAGCAGTTATCTATACAACACACAACAGCCAACCAAACTACTGCTTCGGCTACTCCCCCTACCAAAACGTCAGAGGTACACACAATGCAGTCGACTAACCCAAAGGCCACCTAGTAGCCTAAAGGAAAGAAAAAACAACAAAAGAAGGGCAAGGGGGATAAAAAACCCACCGATAATGCTGGTGGGGACAACACTAAAAAATGGAAGGTGAGGTATCCATGCAACTTGTGCATGGAAGACCACCTGACCCATCTATTTCCTTGACTTGCAGAGGCCCAAAAATTTGTCACGCAGCAACAGAAGGTGGTGTTGACTAATCCATTTCAACATGGGCAAAATCTAACTCAAGCCTCTGCAAGCACAGAAGGGGGCAACCAAGAACCCTGTCCACCTCCGAACAACCCTGCATCTGTGAATGTATATATGGTTAGGGATGATGCTTTTATATTGACTAGAGCGCATTACTATAGTAAACCAAGCACTTCTGAGAAGGGTAAAGAAGCTGACCTCCCATCTCTTCCTTTACAGATTGAGAAGAAATTGAGAGAAACAATGACATGCATTCCAAAAGGTGCATTTAAAAAAGATTCTCATAACCCAAATGCAAGGGCCACCCAGAACTACTCTATGGTGGAGGAATTATCACAAATCCCTTGTGCGATGTCCACTTTGAAAGTCCTCCAAAGCTGCCCTTCTAAGAGGAAATCCTTGTTAACCGCTTTAGGCTCTACTGAGACTTGTAATCCAGGTACAATATTGTTGGATACAACCAACTTAAAACCTTGTCTGCCTTACCACATAGCATTTCAGATAGTAGTGGCTCATCCCATGAAAAATGTTACTCAGAATATCTTCTGCACAGTGGTAGATGAGGGAACCTCGACATGCGTTATGTCATTGGCATGTTAGAAGGCCATTAGCTAGCCTGTTTTGTCTCTGTCACCTACTCTCCTCACTACTTTTGACGATCGTTCATTCTAACCACATGGCATCATTCCTTCTTTCCCTGTGCAGTTAGGAGGGAAGACCGTGTGTGTCGAAGTAGAGGTAGTAAATGCTCCCCTCGACTATAACCTCTTGTTGGGAAGGAGTTGGACTTATGCTATGCAAGCTGTGGTTGCAACAGTTTTCTAAGCCTTGGTGTTTCCGCACGAGGGCCGAATAGTGACCATTGATCAATTGTCTTTCTCCAGACCTAACCCTTCTTTGGGGGCATCCATGGTCCCGATGATTGATAATCCTCAACCAGGTATCGTTAACGTAGGAGTTGGTTTGTGCCTATCCTTGATGGGTACCTTCGATTACCCACCCCCTCATGACGATATCAAATTTATATCCAATCACCATAAGGTTGAGATTTTTTAAGTTTTGTCATTCCGCATGACTTACTTTGAGGATCCTTGGATACTTCCTTCCCCATCGGCCACGATGGATGAGACAGGGAACCCGGGCATGTCCATGCCCTTGTCTACAGCTAAAGTAGCATAATATTTAGTGAAGCAAGCTTTAGCTAATAATGATCTGACTCCTACACAAGAGTTAGATCCACTTCTAGAGCCTATTTGGGCTCAGGGTTCTCTCACTAACACCGATTCGTTAGACTTAGTCTTGCCTTCTGACAAAGCAGTAATTGAAGCAATGACTATTCCAGACAAACATTGGGAAGATCTTCATCATAGATCATATTTTCTCCCAGAGTTAAGCTGAATTGAAGCAGGAGAATTCATTGTAACCATGATGGGAGATCAGTCATGCCCTATTAATCTCTTAGCTACACACAAAATTTATGTTGAGGGAAATATAGCCACTATTGCTGAAACTATACCAATCGATATCTCTCGAAATCCTGGCGTCGTGGAGAACGTCTTCGTCGGAGTGGATTTCTCCCCTGAAGAGATTCAAATCTACACAGATCTTTTCAAAGAATTTCATGACATTTTTGCCTGGTCTTATGAGGAAATGCCAGGTATCGATCCAAAAATAGTTGAACATGAGATCACAACATATCCTGATGCCAAGCCTGTTCGGAAGAAGCTTCGTCTAGTTAATCCTAAGAAAGAAGCAGCCATTAAGGTTGAGGTTGAGAAATTGCTAAAGGCAGGTTTTATCTATCCTATCCATTTGACTCAATGGGTGTCAAATCCTATGACGGTCAATAAAAAACAAGGCACGATTCGTGTATGTACTAATTTCCATGATTTGAACAAGGCATGTCCCAAAGATAATTTTCCAACACCATTCATCAACCAGATCATTGATGAATGTGTTGGTTGCGAAGCCTTTTCTTTCATGGATGGTTTTTCGAGATATAATCAAATACAAATCAAACCTGAAGACCAACACAAAACGACATTCATTTGTCCTTGGGGTACATTTTCATATCATAAGATGACTTTTGGTCTTAAAATGTTGGAGCAACCTTTCAGTGGGCCATGTCTTTTTCTTTCCATGACCTCAAGCATATAGTTGAGGCCTATCTAGATGATTTAACATTGCAATCTTGCAAGAGAACGAATCATCCCACACACCTTAGAATTATCTTCGAACGTTGTCGCTACTTTTGGATTCAATTGAATCCAAACAAGTGTAGCTTTTGCGTAATGTCAGGACATTTGTTAGGTTTCATCGCATCAACACCAGGGATCATGGTCGATCCTCTCAAGGTGGAGGCAATAATCCAGTTTCCCCCCCCATGCACAATCCTTTGACTTTAGAGTCTACAAGGCAAGGAGAAATTTTTACGACGCTTCATCACCAGCTATGTCGAAATCACCAAGGGATTTATGTGATTACTGAAGAAAGACGTCCCTTTTTATTGGGACAATGTCGCTCAATGCTCTTTCGATGCATTAAAACATGCCCTCACAACTGCCCCTCTGCTCCGACCACCTAACTATAACAAATATTTCTTATTATATCTAGCTATAGCAGAGTCAACCATTGGCATGGTTTTAGTTTAGGAAGATGACTTGTTCTCAAAATACATGATCTATTACCTGAGCTAAGGCATCATAGGACCAAAACTCAATTATTCTCATATCGAAAAACTTGCATTGGTAGCAGTTCATGTTGTTCAATGGTTTCGTCATTACGTTTTGTTTCACAAGACCACCGTCATTGCTGTTGTGAATCCATTCTAGTACATGTTGACATGACGGGTAATAGGCGGAAAAATTAGTATATGGATATTCATCCTCCAGGAGTTTGACTTAGACTTCATTTTAGCAAAGTCCAAAAAGTCATTGGTCTTCACAGAGCTTATTTCGGAACTTCTAGTTGAGTCAGGTGATGTTGTGCCTAAAGAATTGCCTATCCGGGGAGATATGTTTTTGATCACATCTTTGGATCCCTGGTACAGAGATATACTTATCTATCTCTAGACTTTGAAGTGCCCCACTTCTTCTTCTCATGATGAGAATCGACGTATATGCCATCAGGCTAAGAATTATCTCATACTTGATGATACGTTGTATCGGACGGGTGTAGACTCCATCCTATGCCGATGTCTCACTCATGAGGAGGCAGTTATCATGCTCAACGACTGCCATACCAGAGCCTGTGGCTTTCATTTTTCTAGGTTGGAAACAACCCAAAAGATTCTACGAGCAGGTTACTTCTGGCCGACACTTATCAAAGATTGTATCGAATCAGTCAAGAAGTGCCATCCGTGCCAAATCTTCTCTCGGAAGATGAGGGCACTTCCCACTCCCACATTCCCTATCATCGTCATTGGACCCTTCACCAAGTGGGGGATTGATTACACTACTTACAACCCCCCTTTAGCAAGGGGGCATCGCTATATCATCATAGCTTTCGACTACTTCACAAAGTGGGTTGAAGCTATGCCAACATTTAAAGATGATGGAGAGACTGCAACTCTCTTTTTATTCAACTAGATCATAGCAAGGTTCAGTGTCTCGAGGGAGATTGTCACTGACCATGGCAGTCACTTTCAGAATCAGATGATGACCGAATTAACATCAAATCTTAGGTTACGGAAAGAACATTCATCACCCTACTACCCCCATGCCAATGGGCAGGTGGAAGCTGTAAACAAAACTCTTAAGACTATTCTATAGCGAACTATCAACTCAGCCAAGTCAAATTGGCATTTGATGTTATACTCAGCATTATGGGCTTACCAAAAATCTGTTAAGACTGCAACCGGTTTCTCACCTTTTCAACTCGTTTACGGGATGGAGGCAGTCTTGCCCATCGAATGTCAGATCCCATCTCTAAAATTGGCAGTACAATTATTGCCAGACACTTGTCCACTCAAAGAACGGTTAGTATACCTTGAGCAGCTCAATGAATATCATCGTGATGTGGCCCTAGCCAACGAGGCTCACAAACATAAGGTCAAGTGTCAATATGATAGGTTCGTTCATCCTCGGATTTTCTTTGAAGGCGACCTTGTCCTAGTCTATGACCAAGATAAGGACCCTCTGGGGGTAGGCAAATTCAAACCCATGTGGTTCAAGCCTTTCATCATAAAAGAGGTATTTAAAAAGGGCACCTATCATCTGGTTGATTTCGAAGAAAATTCTTTGGCAAAGCCTAGAAATGGGCTCTACCTCAAGAAGTATTACTCATAGGCAGGTCATTGTGGGTAACTTTTTGTAACATATCTATAGTCTTTGTACTATTACTTTTTAGTTTCTTTTAAGTGTTATGGACATATCATTGATGTTATCTTTTGTCACTGTGGTAGATGTCAAGTGATTCCAAGGTGGTCATTTGGTATGCAAATGGTGCTAGTTAGCACACTTGGAGGCTTGCCTCTGTAGCTTGGGTAATATTTACACCTCAAGGCCAGTTATTATCTTCCAGAGGTATATGCTTAGGTGACACCACAAATAATGTTGTCAAGTATAGCGCAGTTATTGAGTTACTTTGTGATGCATTGTCATTGGGTATGTCTCATCTCTGGGTCTATCTCAATGCTTAATTGGTTGTGTCTCAGTTAAATAGAGTGTATTGGGTTCATGATCCAACTTTACACCAACGATTCCTTAGGGTACATCTCTTAGAATGAAACTTTGATTATATTACATATTTTCATGTTCCTAGGAGATTAAACCAAGTTACAGATACTTTAGCTAATCAAATTTTAGATTGGCATATTGCACACATATGAAAGAACATTGACATAAGCATGTAAATACATTTTTTCACATGTGATCCATAATACATAAAAGACCAAAAAAACATATATAATATCATAAAGTAACCAGAGTACATAGATGGATGCAAGCGCCTCGAAAATAGGACCAACAACGAGTAACAAGGCTTATGCCCTCAACAAATATATACAAGTAGTGCTCATGGCATGTAAAATGTCTAAATAGGTTCAAGGCCTATGGGCCCTATTATACTGGTCCATAGCATGGGCTAAATTCCTAAACAACCGGACCCACATCTGAGGTGCCCCCACTACATGAGGCTACATGGATGGTGGTAGGTCCTCAATCTCTTCCATCGGGACTGTGCGAGTGACTGCAGTAAAGTTTCGCTCAACTTGTCTAAGTACCCTCTCAGCCTCCCCAACTAGGAGGTCTCCTGCTACTGCTGGTCCCCCGACAGCGGCGGCTGTGGCCCCTGGCCGAGGATGACGTCTGTTCTTTGCATAATCGGTAGGTCGCATTGGTCCCACATCTGCATGCAACAAATGTATATCTGTCAAAAACTCTGTCATATAAAAAATGATAATATATAACAAAAATGACATAAAAATCACATATAGAACAAAAAAACTACAAAGGTGGAGACTTACCCATCTCCCCTCGCTCCTCACCAAGAGGTACTGGTATCTCTGGGTCTCTCAAAAAATCAATCCCGGCATAGGGGTAGTCCTCTATAATCGGGATTTGCCGTGATAGCCATGCAAAAAATTCATCATCAAAGGACTCATTGGTCCTTCCACCACCCTGTCATGGCACTAATACTGCCCATCCACACACAGTAAGAAAAGAGGCCTGATGTCCTTGTACCACTACCCGAGGAATAAAACTTGGAACTCTCAAAAAAGAACGAACACAAAATAGTCCCAAACCCGAAGTTCCTCTATGTTAGCTGACGACAATCTGTCAATTGCCTCTTCATACAGTCCAGCAGTGTAGTACTCCAGTTGAAAATTTGTGCATTCAAGCATTGGACAACACAGTTCATCTGTGCGCAGGATGCCTGATGCAAGGCCGCTAAACTGGTAATCCGCCCAATGAACAATAATATTGCTTGCAGCGATAGGTTAGTGATCTTGCTTATAGGCACCTGGGAGCTCAAATGGTTTGTCCCAGCCTCACAGTGCAGGGCTATCAGTTTCGCTATGTTATGCGGCCCTGATAGAAATGTCCTGAAGTTGACTGGTTCCCCTCTTCTTGAGAGGCCAGTCAAAAAGTAGATATCCTCGGTGGTGGGCAGCAGTGATTGCCCCTCTAGCATAAAAGCCTCTGCATCAGGGTGCCAATAGTCAACCAAGGCATTCAATAACCTCGATTTCGCCTGCATAAAAGGACATAGGAAGAAATTTAACAAACCACATTACATTAACACGGCCATGGCATTCAGATCTCCCACAACCAACTCACCAATTTCTTCATGCTCCCTTTCCCTCCAGTGGACATACATCCTACTAAAACAACAAGGTTCAGGAGGGTGAGTGAGTGCTTTTTTGATTTTTTTTGTCTATAAAGGGAGGTCCACACATGCTGTCTAGGTGACAGTCGTGTGTACACGTGGATAGGTTTTACTCTACCCGAGTGTACACGTGGCCTGTCCAGAGACAACCCACGTGGACCTAGGGCCGACCTTTTAAAGGTCGACGCCCACCCAAAAAATGAAATGAAAAGAAAAAATAAAGAATTGAATAGCTAGATAGGGGAGTTTGTACTTACTTGGTCTAGACGGAATTTTGTTTCGGCCACTGTAGCTCCCAGAATCACCGTTTTTATCAAAGGGGGTCCTTTGGCTCCAAATTCAATTTCCAAATCAGCAATGGTGATAATGAGCTGCCAACTTCTATTTATAGACTTTTTGGCCTCTTTTTGTCACTTTTTCGGCCTCCCTTATCATTTTCTTTATACCAAAAACCATTTAGAGTGATTCAGGAGTTATATGGGAGGGATTTGATTGGGTATTGGGGCAATTTTTTTTTGAGTTTTGAGTAAATTTTGACAGTCCATAAATTTTTTTTCGACAATCAACTTGAGCATATAGGTTAGGTTTCTACCCTGATTTTTGTATCTTGTTGTATTTTTCATTTTCCATAGGATCGATCCCATCAGATTATGACATGAAACCATCATATCTGCTTCAGAAGTGTCACAACTTGGTGGTAGAGCCTACCGAAACATGGATGCCCTAGGTAGATCCTAGTTGCATTATGGTATTCATGCTGTCTCTACAACACTATAGGCTCGGGAGTCCTTGCAGTTTTTCCTGAATATGGGTTTGAGCCTCATTTGCATGATTCTTCTTTGCTCTTGCCCTCACCCTCAGGGCTTCCAAAAAATAATGGGTCTTTCCCTTTTCAGACCCTCTAAATATGAAAAGATTGTCGAGCGATCTTGTGGCCTTTCACGCTCATTAAACTGAAATTTGAAGTCACATCTGTCTAGCGATAGTTTACCCCTTTTTCGGTCCGAACGATCAACTGTACGAACAAAGGTATACTCTATGGAACTTCAGTTCTTTAGAAAAGTACTCTCAGGTATAATTTTATCCCTTTTTTGCGCCTGGAGGACTAAACTTACAAAGAAGGAACCCCCACGGAGTCCACCCCACGGAGTCCATAGTTAAGCTCTTTTCAGACTCCCTAAAATTGAAAAGATCATCGAGTGACCTTATTCTTTCACACTCGTTAAATTGGTCCAGAAGAACATTCCTGACGGAGTCCATAGTTAAGTTTTTTTTAGACTCCTTAAAAATGAAAAAATGGCCAAGTGATATTGTCTTTATCACACTCAATAAAATGGTTTTGAATAGACATCTTGTTGGTGCTAATTTACCCATTTTTTGAGCCGACTAGACTACCTTCGAAAAAGGTACCCCAACGAAGTCTCCTTTTATGTTTTTTCACTCTCTAAACATGAAAAACCACTGAGCTTACCTTCTCTGGGCTCGTTAAACTTACATTGAAGGACGTTACCATTGTGTGTTTTGTTAACCACATTTGCATACCTTATATATCAGCCTTGTAACAGTTTGCTTCTGCATTTTAACACCCTTGGCCCCCAGATGATTTTTTCCCGAGTATCATTATTTTGAACATCAGTCTTGTCCTTGTGCATTGAACTTGTATGTTTGCAACACTCGTTCCTCCTTTGTAATGTAATATTCCTTTATTCTTTTTACACAACTATTGAAAAGGACAAAAAAATCAAATATACCCCAAAAAGTGAAGGGAAAAAGTATTTTCTTTATTGGCAGCATAATGAGTCACCCTTGGATAAAGCACATCTGTCTGTTTGTTCATCAAACCCTGGGATTTAATGTGACCTTAGGAAGATTTTTCTCACTATATAGAGTTGTGTCCTCCACCATTTGGTTATCCTTCCAAACATATGGAGAGTTTGTGTTGCCTCCTGCTTCGTAGACTTATGATTAATGCCATGTTGCCTGAGTCTCATCATTTGTCATGTTATGATCCAAGGGAAGTTTGTCACCAAGCCTGAGTTAGCCCCTCTGAAATATGTCTCTTGTTCTCATACCCGTCCATCTTGAATGTCCAATCAAGTCCTTATTCAAAATCAATGAAGCTTTCAGTATGATCATCAAGATTATCTAGTCCATGACCAATGAGCCGTCGAAGACCTCTGGGTAGTGCAGCCATACACTCATATTACACTCCTACCAGAGTTTTGAAGATTTTGAAGCTGTTGCTTGAGATCTGAAGATCTCATCTCCAACCATCAGGCCATATCATCTTCTAGAAGATG